>JAOWAW010137743.1:0-11037 GCA_028565695.1 Nicola tetela
ATGATTTTCTCTGCATAGACTCAAAAGGTGCGGGACTTGCCCAAAAGCACAATTAACATCTGCCCAAGATCCAAAACTTACTTTTGTGGCAAGTGGTGCTAATAATTAGAAAATAATCTTATAACCCTATCGGACCAGCATTACCTCTATGCCCCTGTGTGCATTGTCGCACAGTTTCAAAAACTTTTCAAAAATAGCTGCCAATTTGGCACAAACCATCCAGCAGTGCTATTTTCGTCAAGCTTGAGAAACAACCTCTGCTTGGTTTGAACTTTGTTTGAGAGGATCGCTATCATTCTAATACGCAAAGTGTGTTGATGAACTAGCCTCTAAAAGTTTTACAGGGGGTCTGACATTAAACAGCCTGAGTAAAAATCAAGTCTGTGTAATTATTTGTTGTACGGACTCAACCAATTGTATGATCATGTAACACACCCTTCACGCCTTATCTAGTCTGGCTGATCACTCACGTCGTGGCTGCAGACAGAGTTTGTCTGGTGTCCCCTTTGTGATGTCAGTTTCAACAAAATCCTCCAAGGCCATGCATGCTGATTGTCCATCATAACAAAAGCCTTCGAAAAGGCCACCACTCTGATTCATCCACTTCCAGCGGCATGACTCACACGCCAATTCACGGCTTTTTTCGCAGGCAGGCTGCGTGTTGATGTATCTGATAGGAGAATAGAGACAGACAGAAGGACAAGTGGACAGGTACACAAATGCAAAAGGACACATCTCAAGTAAGGACCTAACAAGAAAAGCACACATCATGTGAGGACCTCGCCAGAAAGCGATTTCTCTCTTTCTTTGCTTGTTACCATTCTTTATTCTTAACAATACAATATTCTGTCTTCTTCTTCTTCTTCTTAGAACTTTGAGCAAAAGAAGATCATATTTGGTATGCTGCATTAGCCAATAGCTATAGCTGCACAAAATGTATAGCTGCCAATTCAGAGACTGATCTACAATTGCAACCTCTCTGCCACATACTGTACAGAGGTATAAGAATGGTTTCGCCTTTTGGGGAGTTGAAACCAGAGCGGAGTCCTCCTCATAAAATTTTGAAGTTTAAGGTGGCAAACACCCTATTTTTAAATTCTGAGAATCAAGTAGAGGTGAATTTGAGGAGTAAAAGGTTCTTATAGAACTATAAGGAAGGATGGAAATTGACTTGCTTTGTAGGTGGACTGTTTTTCAAGGACATGGTGAGTCAAAAGACAGTCTCTGGGCAGGGGAGTAGCCCCACAAAACTACATCATCACATGATGCATGCATGTGCATGCGAGGTGATTCGTACTTATTTGTTTACATACACCAGTGTGGGGCAGGTGCTCCAGTCAACTCCTCTACCGTATGCCCCACAGGCACTTTGTGGGTTTTGGTGGTTTCAACAGGTCAAGGCTAGGGCTGCACTGTCAAGCTATTTGTCTAGCTAGCTGTATCATGAATATAGGGAGGTTTACAGCTCCAGAGACCGCTCCAATGGCATATCATGTCAACTTTGAAATTTTGTTTTGAGGTGTTTCCAGAATATGTGTGTGTCCGTGTGTCTGTGTATGTGTGTGTGTGCACGTGTGTGTGGTGGGTTTTCTCAACAACTATCATACAGCAGGTGTATATCTACAGACCATTCATATTTACATATCATGTGTGGGATTCGAGCATGCTGCATAGTGGATACCTCTTTGACATGGCTCAGGTTTAAAAGGGTCCCAGACGTTCTCTAGCTATCCACCCATTGTGTTACAACCTGCATGCATCCCAGTAACCAGGACCACCAACACTTTTCTCCAATTCTTCATTTCCTTTCCATGCTTACCACTTTGTCCTTCTTCTCCTCTCCCCATCCCTCTTCTTTTCTCCCTCCCTCCCTTTCGTCCCTCACCCTCTCCCACCATATTGTTGTCTCCCTCTCTTTCATCCCCCACCCTCTCCCACCATATTGTTGTCTCCCTCTCTTTCATCCCTCACCCTCTCCCACCATATTGTTGTCTCCCTCTCTTTCGTCCCTCACCCTCTCCCACCATATTGTTGTCTCTCTTTTTGTCCCTCCTTGTCCCTCTTCTTTTCACTCATCTCTCTTCTTTTGCCTTTGTCTTCTTACTCTCTGCCTCTCTCTTCCCATCTCTCTTACTTACCCTCCCTACGTGAAGTCTACCTCTGCATTCTCTATTGAGTAAACAGGTCATGAAATGCTTTAAAAGTTTAAGTGTCTTTATTCTAGGCAATACACATGACCACAGCTCACTCACAGTGAGTGACGGTGTCGATACTTTGGTTCGAGTATATCTAGGAACGTTTCATTCCACAGATTGTTGATCTGCGATATCGGATTCCCTGTGAAATCCCTGGAAAGAAGCCCATGCAGAACAAATTGAGGTCACCATGGTGACATCATTTGCATTGTGCTGAAACACCACCACTTGCCAAAAATAGCCACTGTAATGCGCAACTACAGAGCCAGACAAGGTAAAGTATGAAAATTAAATTAAGGTCACTCAGTACAGTTCAAAACTCCAGCAAACAGTCTGCATGAGTCCAGCCAAAGCAGAGCTATGACTGTGGAAAGCTACGAGATGATTATTGTGTAGCAAGAACTAAATCGCAGGACATTAAATAAATGAAACTTCAAGAAAAGATAATTGTGACTTTTAATATTAACTGGGGAGAAAATAGTAGGGAACATTGTCATTGGCTAACAGACATGCTTTAGGAAGCTCAGCCAGTGCAGACTAACACATGCTCCAACTAACGGGGTTTACATAGAGCTCGGGTCAAGAAAAAATACTTTGGGTTTCAGCAAAGGCTCAGGAAAGAGAGTACTTGTAAACCAAAGGGATTGAGAAAATAGTGGGCTAATACTTTCTCCAGAAGACCGCTTGGAGCAGCAGTGTTGATCTGGTCTGTTCTTGACACCTGAATCATTCTATGTATTGATGACTCTCTACACCACATGCATGGGGGCTGCAGTGAAACCCTTTGCCACTCATAATGATGGTACAGAAGCGTGCTGATGTTTCACCAACACACTATATACGATTGTCAGCGATTTCGTTGAAGTCCTCCTGATGAAGGGTCAGGTTCTACAACCATTTCAAAATTCAGCCAGGAAGTGTCTGGTCTATGAAATCTGTGAAAACAGAGCTTTTCTTGGCCAGTCCAGGTAGCAACATGCTGCACTTTAGTCATTCTGTCATGATGCACAGAAGTTATCACCACAAAAAGTCTCCTTTAGAACCAAATGCCTAAAGCCTTGACAGAGCTACAGCTGCTGCCAGGGTATAGTACCCCAACTTGACAACATGGCCCTAAGTGTTGGATTTTGCTTATGCGCAAAATCATGACAGCTGAATAAATTGCTGTAAACCAGTAAATTTAACAGAGGTTCTAGCAAGTGAAGTTGATGCGGTGAAAAAAGCTGCACGGTTTGTTCAACATTTCTTTTTCCCTACTCTGATTTTCCTACATGAAGTCAAGTGACAACTCACATCATTTCGACAGACAGAAAATTCTGTTCACTTTCTTTGAGAACGTTAAAGTACCCCCCTTCCAGCGTATGGATTTGGTTGAAGCTTACATCCACTTTCCTGCCAAAAGAGACAGCCACAGTCTGGTTAGAGCTACAGAGCAAAGAGTGACTATACATCATTGCTGGAAACTAATTTAACAAGTTATTGTAAGAGCTAAACACAGGTGGTTTCTTGCCCAATCTAGGCACAATCTTTGGAAAGTTCTTTCTCTAACGAGTTTCTGGTGATGAACTGCAGCTCATTGTGAGTTAATGATCCTCTGAGACCGACAGTTGGACTTACAAAGAGGCATCTGGGGACCACTGTGCTCCAGACGGTATCGTGAAAGACTCCAGTTTGTTGTAGCTGAGATCTCTGTTCAAACAAACGGAAACAAATCTTCACCACATCTGGCAAATGAAATCAGCCACATATTTTAATACGATCATTATAAACTGTTCACTGCACACAAACCTTCTCGATTAGCTTACACATCAGATGTGAGATTCAATTCTTTCAATGCGAAGCGGTGGATTCTATACACGCATCAAGTCACAGTGCTGATTCACTATCAGGGCTGAAACACATACACATTTTTTTAGCAATCAAACATTTTTCATGTTAACGAATGAACAAACAAATACCCTCCACAGAGAAACCCCAGTCATTCAACATGTTGCAAGAAAAAGCTCTCTTCAGTTCCGAGTTCAATCTTGTTCATATTCTTTTTCATTAATTAATTTATTTTTTTAATTATACCATAGCAACGGCATAAAGCCAGTATAAGAACACATGATGTACACTGCCCTCCATATCTATGTTCAAAGAGAATCAACTTAATCTCAGGAATAATATTTCAGAAGTTTCGCAAGGTGTGAGTGCCTGTTGGTTATCTACAACCAGAGCGTTTAAACACTAAGAATAAGCAATAAGCATCCTGTTTAAAATTCTTGCTACATTCTCATGCTGAAATCCAGGAGGTAGGCTATTGAAAATCTGACCAAAAAATGGCAACGGAGAATCTGATTGGTGAAACCATCAGGAGTTGACAATGTGAGCAGTGAATAAAGAAGAGAAATTCTTCTGCTCTTCGTTTGTCATGACTGGACTCGAGCCTGCGGCACTGAATCACCTAGCAAACAAGAAGCGCTGTTGCTATCCACCCAGCGATCACGTCATCTCCAAGAAAGGATGGGTTCTGCAGAATGCAGCTTCAAGCGCAGGCTGTCCCGTCTATGCAGATCAAGGTCCGGTCCTATGATGGTCGTTGAGTTTCGTTACATTTGTCTCTCTGGTAACCTACATCTCTTTACTCAACTATCTACAGCTTGCTTGGCGGAATAGACCAGACCCTTAGTTGAGATCTACCTGTGCAAATCACGTTGGATGTGCTTACAATAGTAGATCACTCAACGACCATCATAGGACCAGACCTTGATCTGTGTAGACAGGATAGCCTGCGTTTGAGGCTGCGTCAGAGCCCATCCTTTTGGGGGATGATGTGATTGCTGGGTGGATAGTAATGGCAATTCAGTGCTGCAGGTTCAAGTCCAGTCATGACGAACGAAGAGCAGAAAAATTCCGCTTCTTTATTCAGTTTATTCATGTTTGTCTCTCTGGTCACCTACATCTCTTTACTCAATATGAGCAGTGTAGGTCACAAAGGAAACATTTGGATGATCTAAGCATCCATGGTAATAACCGCACACCCAAAGAGCCAGCAAAGATTACTTTCCCCTTGCTAAGTGAAGACTTGCATCTGTTACTCATACTAGAGGACATGTGCGCCAGGCCTGAGAGTTAGTGGCCCAAGGAAGCCAAGCACATCTTGCAGAGTGGAGTCACTAAGCAGTTCACCATCACCAGATGTAAATGACAAGAGAAGGTGGTGATCATGACTGTGAATGAGCAGTTTTACCAAAAACATTTTTGACTGGATTATTCTGTCTCAAAGCGCAGAGAAGGGACTAAGTTTCAAAAAGACGATGGATGACGTTGCAAGAGCGAGCAAAAGAGCACACATGCCACCTGACTTCCGGTTTTTGAGGCATCTTACAGACCGGACCCAACACTAGTGGAATGTTTGCAATGTAAAATGTCCACACTCACAGCACAGCGCTGACAGGAAGCTACGACATGATGACGCGGCATGTGATGCATAATATCGGGATATGTGTCCCCTGCAGGTCTACTACTGGTCTACACTGACTAAGTGTAGACCTGTGCTTAATCATTCTACAGCACAAACAAAACATGCAGCTACTCAGTGTCATGGCAAAAATGATGACGCCAAACCCTTATATATGTACATAGCAGTCCAACTGCAGCTTCTTGATTTCGACTGAACTACAACATAGCTCTGCAGCGGCCAGCGATAGATTTTGGACCAGTTTTCCCCTCGCAGCAAAACTTCTCTGCTGTTTGAATATTCATGACAGCAACAAATATTTGTTCTCTTACGGGAAACAAACGAATATCCAAACATTCGGGTATGTTTGTTTCAGCCCTATTCACTTTATAAGAGGTTGCAAGCACTCTAACTAGATCGTCCCTTGCTTCTTGGCACGGTAAATCGTCTAATTTCACTTGTTATAACTAGATTGAATAACAGTTTTCCTCCAAGATAAGCTGCCTTCTTCTTGGCAGTCAGTATATCAGGTTCAAAGAAAAACCATTCAACAGCACAAGGCTGAATCTTCAAAAGAAAAAGCCAAAAAGGTGCAGCAAACCACATCTCACTTTTCACTTATCAGAATAGTTTGTGCTACTTCAAGTTCATCTGAGACATTGTTTGACACTTGCAGGTGAGTTTGGTCAAACGTGCAGTATAATACAGATCCACTTACAAAACCTTAAGCGTCGACAAGAGATTGTCCCCTATCTCCATGAAAACATCGTCGTCGATGTGTACCACATTGCAGTTAGTAATGGCTCTGTTTGCAAAGATAATGGTCTTTGGATCAGATCCAAACACTGCCTCATTTTATGTTTAACATCATGCAGGAAAGCTGATAGCATTTGTCAGCCGCTACGTTCACCTCTATCCCAATACCGGACGAACGACTGCAACTGAGATCGAGCCTACGGTGCCAGCATGCTGCTGGCACGAAAATGACATGATCTTAAACTTGATCTCTCCATCAACAAACCTCCCTGTTGACATTTCTCATGTTATACTCCTATGGGTTGCAGAGATGATGAGAAATATTGGAACAGACTGCAAGCTGATCGGTTTTCACTTAGACAATTAACATTTTGAGCATATTATTTGGCAAAAGGTTGGCATTGTGCATTTGCAATCTGTTGCAAACGCATTGGCTGGCTAATAAAAAGAAAGGAAAATGGTCATTCCTCTTCTGATACTGGTCAGCATATCATTACCAGTACGTAGAATATCCAGACTTTAACGCATGCACGTATGCTCTTTGGAGGCCCGAGCAGCACACTTATTATAGGAAAAAAAGAGCCCTAAAGTTGTATTTCAAGTTCTCATCTTCTTTCTAACTCTGAATGTTTCAGCAAAATGCAACTGACAAGTACTGTGTAAACCTATACTTACAGCGTCTTTAGACTGTTAATTTCATAGCCAGATCCCGAATGCAGTGCATACAACATTGCTTGAAAATTTGCATATCCATCTTCATTCTCATTCGTGCTGAATTTCGGAATGTCGCAGTGCCTCAACGTTCTGCAGTTGAGAACACAACCACCAACAGTGAAAAAGAAAGAGAGCTGCTCAAGCTTGGCAAAGAGAATTCCACTTGACAACAATCTGTGCAGTTAGAGCACAGAACTGTCTTAGACCATCAGCCTTGCAGATGAACAAACAAACAAGGCAGTTATGTTATTTCGAAGAAAAAAAAATGTCAACCGAACTCAATACAAATCTTTACATGTAGACAGCCTGTCTCTTTCAGTGTGAACACTGCAAAGTGGAGAGTAAGAGAGCAGGAAAGAGACGAGGACAGTGTCAGCAAGCAATGATCCCCTGGAAGGAGAACAGTGAGTCTGAAAAGCAAAACTGTCTGGCTTTCAATGGCTACCACCAAGCTTTCCGTTTCTCTTCGTTTCAGTACGGATTTGTTTCCACACAATGGAATGAAAGCTTCATGCAAAAAGAGTACATTCATTTGCACATACTGTAGGTACCAGTACACATACAGACATTCTAGACCAACTCATAACACATCAAGACAAAAAAAATACTACATACACATACACAAGAAGCAAAATTACACTGGATTAACGTGGGAATGAACTATACAAGCTGGGGAATGATAAAAAAAGAGATTCCGGGAGCACAACTTGAAGAAGCACTGAGGAAGAGCAGTAGACTACTAACTTTAACACACACTAGTATGAACAATAGATTTCACTTAGAAGGAAAGCAAATCAAGAAGTTTTGTGTGTGACAGGACCACTTGACCTCTGTGTTTGAACCTTGACTCGTGCAGTGCTCCTCCAATGTAAATGGTAACATTACCGGCTGCCATGCCTGAAGGTCACTATTTGACCCCAGAGGAAGACAGGGCAGAGTAAATTCATTGCAGATGTGAAATATCTCAATGAGACTCCTTCCAAAGTGTTTCTCCCCATTGAAAACATTCGATACAAAATTTGTCATTCTAAGGGCACCATAGTGCTGAATAACTTTCCAGTCTGGGGCTGAAAAGAGTATTGACCCCTTTGCATGACATAATGAAACATCTCTGTGCATGCTCCTTCTTGATATGAAGAAAAAAACAAACGACAACAAAAAAAGGAAATTGAACAAAACAAAGTCTCTCGAACAAAACACAAAACATTGACAGAAACTATTTTAAAATACTGAGGGAAAAATACATCATACAAAAGAAGAATTTTTCACTCACAGGCTGTCAGCAGCCATTGGCCATGATTCATCCTCAGATTTAGGACATGGAAACTGCGTTATACCCTCACAGACAATGTTGCACTTTTCCAGATCAGTATAGCGGCAATTCTCTGGCAAACTGTCAGTCCTCTGTAAGCATCTGTCAATCCCAACACGATTCAACGACCTTTTGTACCACGCTGCTTGCTGTGGCAGTGGACCAGCCAGATGCTGAGCACATTCGTAATTGCGACTTTCCCCAAAGACAGCCATCAGTGTGAGCCACAGAACTACTGACACAGCACACTTCTCCATCTTTTACTAAATGAAAGAGAAGCTGCAAGAACAAAAAAAAACATGACTAATCTTCATCTTGATTACAGAGCAGCAAGGACACTAATCTTCACCATAATTACAGAGCAGCAAGGATGCTTGCTGGAGATTGACTGTTACCTTATATGGGTCATCTCATAAGTTGACACTTAGTGTGCAAACGTCACTCATTTAAGGTGGCTCTCACTGTTCTTTCTCCTCTATGCTTAAGTATGACCAAAATTTGGCTACACAACTCTGTAGGCTCCTGGGACATTACAATAGGCAAAAAAAATAAAAATCCTACCAAATTATGTACCACCTCAGGGCTCTAGCCAGAATTTTCTTCCAACCGTCTAAGATTAAAATGAAGGGTCATCCCCTCTCAAAACCAGTGTTTTACAACACATTACTTTTTTCAGCATCATTGAAGTTTTCGTGTGATAAAGTATCAACCAACAAAGTTTGTAAGGGGAGCTGTCTTAGAAATATGGCAAATGACTGCTTTGTTCCTCACGCAGCATCGCATGAAAGGCCATTGGTCTGATTTTAGCAGTATGGGAAGCACCCTCACTTCCCAACTTCTTGAGAAGGAATTTCTTTGTTAGTTTTCTTGCCCTACTGCCTTCAAACATGCCACAGTTCCTCGCCATACTCAGGGGTACATTTTGTTAGTCCTCGTGTTTAATATTCAACCTTGTTCTCTTTTTATCCACCGCCAAATCTAACAAAGTCCGCACAAAATGTGAATTGAAAAAACTAATCAAATGTCAGTATGGAAGTGCAACGATTTTCTCATCCCCATACCAGTAAGAGTTAACAGCTTTTTTCAGGTATGGACTATTCCATTCAATACAAGAAAGGAGTAAATACTGTCTTGACTATTATCAATGAAAATCACAACTTTTTGCTTCCTTTACGTAGGTCTTCCTTTGGCAAAATCGAATTTGAGCAGAAACAGCACCCTTTTCGAGCTTCACCCATGGGCAATTTTGGGCAGTGTGACTCTTAATTGCAATTTTCAAGCAATCACTTGAGGATGAAGCCAAGCCTTCTGGGAGGGGGGGGGGTCTCAGGGCACGCAAACCAAGAAAACTTCGAAAAGTAGGTGTCAACTTTAACCAGTGGGTAGGAACGCGACTCTTCAGTTCTGGAGCGAGTCACAGTCAGCGTGGCGGCCCGCTCTAAGGCTTCTGTTGAGTATACAAGTATGTAGATCTACGGATATGCTGCAGAAACTGGTGCATGTGGAGAAGGGCCGAGCATGCATCGATGCATATCATTGATTTTACTGGTAGTAAAGAATAATATTATGTAACAAATATTTCCAGGTTTTCCTGCGCCCTGACATCGTGCTCAGAGCCTAGACCCTCAATTTTTGCTCTCATTCTGATTCTTGTCATTCAGAACCTTTCCATTTTGCTTCAACATCCATAATCAAATGCAGCTAGCACCATCAGTGCAGTCTGGCATACTGTGCATGTCTGGCTGACAGGTATGACCTATTGTTGAGCAGTTGGATACCCACAACCGTCTATAAACTTTCCCAACCGTCATTTTGACACTTTGATGGTCCCAGCTAGAACACTGCACCTTACTCCACAGTCCACACTGCAGGATGCACCGGATAATAAATTTGATTAGTAAACTGTCTTTGCTTGTAATTGCTAAAAAAAATTGAAGATTTTCTTGGTTAACCACACCTTAAACACTTGGCACATGTGTGGGTAGTGACCTGACTCAAGAAGCACATTTTTCAAGGCCTAGTACTAACACTTCCCAGTGCCTAGATTCTGCATAATAAAACTGAACTGCTCACATACCAGTAAATTCTACACGCACATTAGCTGCCCATTTGACCCACATCTAGCTGTATGAAGCAAGAGTGAGATCTCTCAGTCGGGAAAAGCACTCTGGAGCAAGGAAGATGTCTGAACACAATCAATTCCTATTTCTTGTTAACCAGGAAGGTTTTGAAGTAAGGTTTAACGTTAGGCAGTAATGCACAATTTTCTGACAGTGCAGGCCCAAGTGAGTTCTTCTGGTTCTCACACTGAATAAATTAAAAGGTGCTCTGGGTGCAGGAAACTCCTTTCAAGTGAGAAGAGGCTCGCTTCTGATAAGATTCCGTTATGTAAATTATGACTGTTGTTGATGGAATGGTGATTTTGTCTTCCCTTGATAGGGTCTAATGTGGTGGCTTAGGAATTTGTGACATGTATACTGGCAACTGCTCCTACAGATATGCATATGAGCAACGCTGATTAATATTGTGAGAGCCATTTTAATGTCATGGCTATGACTTAGTGAAGGTATGTGTATGTGTGTGTGCATGTGTGTGTGTGTGTGTGTGTGTGTGTGTGT
>JAOWAW010137754.1:0-11035 GCA_028565695.1 Nicola tetela
GCGTCCGTAAAAGAAGAATATGTCATGTCTAAGATTTTCATGGACGAAGAGTTCAGTGATTTGTCTTTACGTCTGTTCGAAGATGTTTGCGATTGAGTTATTTCTATCCAGACACTTTCCGGCCAGTAAAATAGATCGTTTTGTGTTACAGATTTAATGGGTTCTTGGCACATAATGAGGACTCCTCCTCCTCTTCGTTTGCGTCAATCTACTCGGTGTGCTAGAGAGTATCCAGTTGGCAGAATGAAACCATCCAGTATTGTATCATCCAACCAAGTTTCAGTAATAGCAATAATATACGGGTGAAAAGTGGATGAAAGGCGTTGGAGTTCTGAGTGTCCCTGTTTGGTGCTAAAAATGTCTGAGCCAGGGCCGAGGATAGAAACTGACTTGAGGTAGGGCAGTTCACCGGCCTGGAGGCTGGATCGATTCATTGTGAAGCTGGACAGTTCATCGCGTCGTTGGTCTGAGTCAGCTGGACTATGGTTTGACTGCTTGATCTTGATGTGACATTGGGGTTGTCATGCGGGCTGGCGAAGTCCCAAGGGTGAATGGTAACCTGGTTAGGCCAGAAGTCTTGATCTAGAATGCCTGCGGCAGTGGTATCGTCCGAAGAGACTGACAAATGAGCAGATGATGTGCCAAAGCGTTTGGAAGGCGTTACGGCTGCGGTAGAATTCTGCGATGTCGTGACTAGTGCAGCTCGGGTCGATTCCTCCGAGGTAGAAGACAGCCCTTTTAACACGGCTTGCTCAACGTAGTGCCGTGGGCTGTTTTGCTGTTGCTGAGGAGGGTCTCAGGCTCTTGGATACAGTGTTACCTTGATCACGGATACTTGATAGCTTTTACA
This sequence comes from Nicola tetela, assembly GCA_028565695.1. NCBI lineage: Eukaryota > Metazoa > Porifera > Calcarea > Clathrinida > Clathrinidae > Nicola > Nicola tetela. The sequence goes on from JAOWAW010137754.1 coordinate 851, forward strand.
GGCATGGGAAATTCAGCGCTGTGGTATTTGTCTGCTCCCAATGAGCTGACTTGCTTAGTGTTGATCAGTAGACATTATTGCATTTTAGTTTATACCCTGAGCAGCATTCCGCAGGCAATCGAATACTCTCAGAGGCCCTTACACATTCCCAAAGCCCCTCATACATTCTCAGAGGCCCTCACACATTCTCAGAGACTCTCACACATCTCAGAAGCCCTCACACATTCTCAGAGGCTCTCACACATTCTCAGAAGCCCTCACACATTCTCAGAGGCCCTCACACATTCTCAGAGGACCTCACACATTCTCGGAGGCCCTCACACATTCTCAGAGGCCCCTCCACAAGTGACTCACACGTCCAATTCTGCGTAAGAGGATATCAGTGGCCACCGAACCCAAACTAAAATTAACCACAACACCTATAGATTCGCGATACATCCGTGACAAAGTGACCACTGTTGGCAAGAAGACTTTCATAAACAAGACCCATGGCCAATGTTGTCTGGCTAGATATCAATAACTTGAAGACCCAGTACTGCCTAGAGTGTGCCACAGGCTAACCGGTTTACTGACACTACAGACGAACATGCAGGTCAATTGTTTCTTTTTTGAACGTTTGGCGCGCCATATGACCGTACTTGTACAGCATGGCCGACCAAGCACCATGCGAAACTGAGCAAGAAGCTCCAGCAAAGGAGCTGTTTTTGAACTTGGTTTCAAGTTTGGTCAGCTTTGGACACTTTTCTGATGTGACAGCAACCGGAAAACCTCTTCTCAAGTGTTCTTTTGCCCATATCTGCAAGAAAAGAAAAAAAAACAATGGCTCCTCCCACTGCCGGGAACAAACTCGAAAAATACGCGCTTTTCCAGGCTTGGCCCATGCACTACTACTGCTAGCTAAAATAAATAAATGGCGACTCAACTCAGTGTACGTGGATGCAGTGGATCCTTCCCTGTATTTTACTAGTATTTGTGCCCGAGCTCCATATCCTCTCTCTTTTTTTTTCGGAAATACTCTCTATTTTATTAAAGAGTTTCCCCAGTCACCTACCTAGGTTATGTCTAGATTGTGGTAAACAAATAGGCATACAAGGTCATGTAGAGTTGTGTGGCGTACAGTGTTATACTAAGAAAACATATAAGATAAGCGTGTAAGCTACAGGCGACTCGCTACTCCACAGGCCTGTATTACAAATGAAAATAAGGAGAAAAGGCATAATCACAGGTAGAGGGACTCCGGGAGAGATCTAGACAATCTACAGCATGAAAAAAAGAAAAAGCGACGCCTCCCCCGGAGCGGGCCTTGTCGTAAAGAAATGAAAACAAGATCACGAGGAGCAAGGAGCCAGAAGTGGGGGTGTTGTCCAGTAGGGCTCAGGGCGGGAGGAGAAGATTGTATAGGAGCTGAGGGTCACGATTCGGGATAGGTCAGTGCGCAGACATTTGGGACGGATCGTAAATTTAGGCAGGAGGATTGAGATAAAATTAGCGAAGTTCGTGCAGGACTGGAAAGGAAGCCCCAGGAGCCGATCTGTAATGCGATGAGTTCGGCGTGGTAAGGGGCGTCTTTGGGGCGGGGCATAGGGGATTCTGGCAGTGGGGACAGCAGGAAGACGAGCGTCTGTGCATACGTTTTAGTATGGCAAAGCTGAGTTGGCAATTTATAGAGGAGCGACGAACAAAAGACATTAGACCATTTGGAAGGGAATGTAGGTAAGATTTCCAGAGGGTCTCTGTTTTCAAGCTGGAGGAGGTTTAAAAAGGATCCTTAGACGACGAGGGGTTTGACTTTAACTTGATAGAAGGAGAGAAAATTTTTCCGAGTTTTTATTTAATTTCTATTTTTAATTTGTGGATGGCAGTAGGGAGACATTAATGGGTTGAGTTTGGGCGATGAGAGGAGAGACTATTTCATTTCACACAGACAGACAGGGTAGAAGATTTAGATAAGGGTGAACAGGTAGGTACTGACTTTGAAGGAGATCTAGAGCGATGAGCTCAGAATGGGGTCAGGGCAAAGGGATAGAGCTGCGAAAGAGAGGGTGTGGCATTCGAGGTAAAGAGAAGAAAAGGTGGGGACGTTTAGAGAACGAGGGTCGTGCAGGATAATTACAGTAGTAGCGCAACGAGGTAGTGGAAGCCAGGATTTTAGGAATCAGTTTATTGGCAGCATTGAGAGTTGTTAGTTGGGATTTATTGGGCATTTAGCCAACCAGATAGTGATGCATACGCACCATTTTCCTGTTGTCACATCCTCACCAAACGTGGTAGGATTAAAGTACTCATCGACTGAAGTTCACCACCACCCTCAGTCACGTGACCAGGCGACATCATCCATAGTTATGGCACCACCCTCAAAAACAGACTTTGAATTTTATCTGCATTTCACCTCAACGTACAGAGATGAAACTTGGTGTGCATGATAAGAAGACAAATTGTAGAACAACTGCGCGTGGATTCATTGGTTAGCGCCTTCTTGACTGTGAAATTGACGATCTTCGTCGATTGCATATACTTGCGAGTAGCGGACAATCTGGGTTGAATTCCAGTGAATCCACGCGCAGTTCTCTTCCTTCCGTAGGGGCAAACCCCTGTTCTGAAGCTCACTGAAGAGCGATCCGAAAAGTCTACAGTGAGATAAAATTCACGATCTGTTTTACAGGCAATCTTCATCGCCGAAAAGTCCTCGTACTGAAGGCGGATCATCGATCTCCGACCGCAATTCGATTGCATCTTAAACCCAGCTACCCTGGCAACAATCTGGTACAGAAAGCTTGCTTCAGCGGGCCTTCAGAGCTACAAAGCCCTTCGTTGAAGGCTGTTAACCAGCACGATAAGGCCATAATGGGAGGCTTTCTGGGGGTCAATTTCGGTGGCCATTTTCGGCTGACCTTCAAGCGCATCTTCCACGGTCTGTGAACAGCTGGAGCGTCAGCAGCTGCATAAGCTGCGACGCGCGCTGCGTGCGACGGCTTGCGACGGCTACATGCTGCTACTCTTGGCAAGTTACAAAGAGTCAACCTAGCTGGGGTCCTAACCGAAGAATAAACATCGCGCATGGACTATAGCGGTAGCTCTTCCAGCGGAAGTCGTCTTTGCATCGTTATCCGTAGCAGATGTCACTGATTGCCAGAGCACTTACTTTGCCGGCGATCCTTATGTCCGTCTCGCCCTCTCGGCTCACAACCTAATGCTCTCTGGAATTGCTTGCGAGATAGTTCATAGTAGTTTCGATTTGTCAAATTGTTATGGTGTTCCCGCGCGCAGTATGAATGGTGAAAGCCATTGTAAGGTTGGGCACTCTGGCCCGAAGAATAAAATTAAGGACGTGGCCTCGAAGTCGAATCAAGCGCAAGGCGTGGTGGTAGTTGTGGCGAGAAAGTAGAATTTCCTGGGAGGTGGAGTTCGTCGTCTTCCTTTGTGGTTGCAGTGAGCGTCGACACTGGGACCAAGGAGTAGTAAACCAAATATTAATGTACGGGCACATAGAGGCTATGGAGAGGACAAACTCACAGTGCTTCACACAGCAGCGACGAAGAAGATACGACTGAAGCTTCGGACCAAGGCGCTATCGACATTATGTATTTTTGTTTCTTACAAGCTGTTTCACGCCGCGCCAACTAGTACTTGTGACATCATACATGAAGATACCGCTGTTTGCAGCTTACTTTGTGTTCAGGGCGCGGCGCACCAAAATTCACATGGAAACTTTTCGGCCGAACACGCCTCAAGCAGCTGGATCATGGCAGATCGGTGGCGCTCGCGTCCTTGGCGGCGACATCTAAAATGGCGGCCAAAACCCAAGCGGCATATGTCACATGCCCACTTTTGCACGGAAATCATTTCCAGAGCAAAAAATGGGAAAGTTCAGCCTTCAATATCTCTGCCAGGTCAAGACCGTTCGTCTTCAAACTTGAGAATTAGAAAATTCGGGTGACGAACTTCCCTTTGATCAATATTTAAAAAGAATGGGGGGGGGATCAAGTTTGGTCTTCAGTGCTACCTGAAACGTGTTCAGAGCAACAAGTGTTCACCTAACTCCTGCTGTGCGAGCAACTTCGTCGACGCACTTCTTGACAGAGGCATTTCTGGCGAAACGTCTCATGAAAAAAATTTCTTACGACTGGTGTGCTGGGAAATCCTCTTCTTGTTATGACTACCCAGTCAGGGTCTCTCAAGTACTAACCGAAGCTTGACATGAATGGGATTTAACATACATTGACCCAGGCAGGCCTTGTCGTAGTGCTTGGCTTTGTTTCTAGCCTGAAATTGTCACCAAAACCGAACAATTCTGCAGATCGAAGCAGTTATACAACCTCTTGCAAGACAAGCTACGGTGCAGAAGACCGTCTGGACGTTTTTCGATCGCACTAAATGGCGGCGCAAATCAACGCTGCTGGCAGAAGTCCATGACAATTGAAGGGAGTTCAGTTCTAAATTACTAGCCTCTCTGTTCGGGTAGGCTCGCAGACACGATCTGGTTATACTTTTTCCTCTGTGCCATTATGCTTTGTGGCGTTTGCAGTGATTTGAACGCTTCTGAACGCTTGGCTTGACGCCGATCACGAGGAGTTCGAGCGTGATCGGGAAGGAGATATCGATCTGCCTGCAGGGCATTCACAATCACTGCAGCTGGGATGGCAGGCAGCATGCGGCATGCGGCAGGCAGTACCACGGCAGGTAGCTTCTGGCGACAGAACTTCGCTGCGGTCAAGCATTGATTTCCATTGCGCGACCGTGCGAACTACTACAGGCACAACTCCCACAAATGCGCTGACTTGAATAGAGCGCGACTCCCACAAACAAGCCAATTTGAATGGAATTTGTTTACGCTTTCAGCAAGCAAGGAAGAGAGAAGATCAGAAAGGGCGAAAAACTTGTAGCGCTCCCTGTAGATTGTTATGAATCTTTGTCCTAGAACACACATCTAAACCCGGATCTTTGGCTTCAACCTTGATCTAACTGGGCGGCAAAGGATCAATCTTCTCAGCAGGCATGTCAAAGCCAATAGGTCTGTCTTTATCCAGCAAGGAGCGGTTTGGGTTAGATGGCCGCCATTATAGATCGAGAAAAGCGCCTCCGAGGCTCTAAACTGATCCCCTGCACGCTAAACTCAACTCACCCACAGGAGAACTCCTGGGCTCAGCGGGGAGCAGTGAATCGCCCTGACCGAATCGCCGTGGTGAGCTCAGCACCGCGCGCTTGTACGCCTGTCTGAGACCATTGCCAGCCGAAAAGGACATTCGCTACAACATCGGTGAAAAAGAAATTTTCTATTTATTATATACCGCTATTCGGGATTTTGTTTCAGAACAAGCTTTTGAACGTTTGGCACCTGGTATCATGCGTCTCCCCAAAATGGTCTCACACCTAAACCGCATTTAATAGCGCTAATATTAGCCTGCCTTTGTCTTTTCTAACTGATGGTGTCAGAGGCTTTCCTAGCGAAACGTCTCAGGAAAAAGGTTTCTTGCGACTAGTGTGCTGGGATTTCCTCCTCATGTTGTGACTACCCGGTTGAAAGTAGCGGCTCAATTACAGAGTGCGTGAACTAGGGTGGTTGGTGTGAACGATGTGATGTCTGTACAGAAGAGGGCGGATTCACTTGACAGAGTTCCTAACGAGCTCTGTAATTGTACCGCTAGTAGTACACTGAAGCTGGCGAACTGCAAGCTATCACCTTACTTTATTTAGCATCTTCCTCTCCGTCTCCAGCTGCACTGATCACCATGAGAGTGCACGCCTATGAGCATCAGAGTGCCGTCGTTGGTGGTAGTATAATATCCTTCCAACTGCACTGAGAGCTTCTGGGAGTTTAACAGACGAAAGGCTAACCGCTGAACACCAGGGTTGCAGTTACTGTTCCTGCTTCCCCTGCTGCGGCGTCTGCTGTTGTTTTGCTGGAGAAAGGAAGTTCCACGTTACGATCGAGAGAAGGAGAATGCGTACATGTACGTATATCCAGTGCTTATGCAGACGTCCATGGCTGCCACATCTGCTGAAAGTTGGTATTAGATAAGAGAGAGGGAGAGGGTTTCCCGCGTATTACGTTAATAGGCCAAGTGAGAGAGCTGGTAGGGAGTCGTGCAGGTCCTATAGCCACAACGAAATGGGTTTATCAGAACCTTTTCTACTTATGGAAACATGTACATATGTACCTGAAACCACAGCTACACCTGGGGCGAGGGACGAGTTGTTTACAAGGGCAACTCAACCAGCTCCACCTCAAAATCAAAAATTTCGCTAGATCGTCGACCTTCTTCCTCTCTTCGGAAGTCTCTGCACGAACATGGCGAAGCAGTTTACCAAGCTGGAAACCAAAACTGCCCCCGTCTTTCGCTGATCACACATGAAGTTGATCGGGCCCCAACAGGGCGCACCTGTTCTGTCTGTAGTGTCAGTAAAGTTAGGCTGTGGCGCACTCTAGGCAGTACTCATAAACGTGTTCCGCTTATGTATCAGTACCGGTAAACTTGTGCCGCCTTCAAGGGGGTGAATATGCATAACGGAAGCGGTGAACGTGTTATACATAAGCCGTGAACATGTTTTATCGGTGCCGAAAAATGCTTTTTTTTCTTGATTTTAGAGAGTTGGAAGAAATACTTTTTTAGATGAGCGCCCGGGGCAACTTTAAATATCTTTAATAAAGAGTAAAATGAGGCAGGGGGTTCATGTTTTTTGGTGACCTCCCAGCTCCCCTAAAAAGTAAAAACCGTGAAGCACCTTACGCGGTGTATGACGTGGTACTGGGTCACTATCTAGCCAGACAACATTGGCGGTGAGTCTTGTTTATGAAAGTCTTCTTGCCAGTAGTGGTCAGTTTGTCGCGAATGTGTCGCGAATCTATAGGTGCTGTGGTTAATTCTAGATTGGGCTCAGAAGCCACCGATATCCAGGCAGTATTCATGGTACTGGAAGTGCGAGTTATTTGCGAACGGCCTCTGAGAATGTGTGAGCGCCTGCGGAATGCCGATCGGAGTGTAAACTAAGACGCCATGTCTGTGAAAGTTTGATTAAGTAAGTCTGCTCACTGGAAGTGAACAAATACCACTGAGACATCATCCTCCTCTCTGTACACTGACAAGGTGCTCGGGGAGGGAAGGTAAGCGGAGAGGCTCCAGAGTCCAGAGAGGTGTCTCTCGCTCCACTCGGAGCTCCGTGCAGCGCAACTCGCTGGCTATCGAAGCCTCCGGGCTTGCTTTTTCGCTGGTACATGCTGTACAGTATTTAGAGATATGTACACGATTGTACTATGGTGGTCTCACCCGCCAATCGTGCATATCCACATGTCCTATATGTATTGTGATCTTGCTGTGCGCCTATATGGAATAATCGGCGAAATCGTGATACCGTAGCATTTCCTAGATCATACCTTCATTTCTCGTGTCTTTCACCATGTTCGCGGTGTTGGCTAATCTGACTCGGAAAGCCCGAAATCACGGCAGCAGTAGGCTAGGCAGCTGCCGACATACAGATGAAGGGTTCCGTATCAAGATTAAATTTTAGTGGAGCAAGTCACGCACCACTCACACTGGGGCTAATTTAATTTTCTGTCTCCATGCCTACCAGGTCCACTGTTCTTCCTCGGAGCAGTACAGTATGTACATGTACATGGCCTCTACTGAAGTGTACATACTGGACTTCAGGAAAGCTCGGCGACGAGTACCGCCACGAATGCAGCGACAAACTGCTCGCTAGAAACCTTGTCCCTCACCAGTCGAGCGGTCGCTCGCTCACTCACCGCACACTGCGCCGGTGGGGAAAAACATATTGGATAGGAACTGAGGAGGGAATGTTGTTCTCGCCCCATTCAAAGGTAGAACTAAGGCCGGTAGACTGACGCTCCGCCGCATGCAGGAATAAACTGGAATTCGAAAGTACCCTCCTTGTGCGAGTCTGTGCGCCTTGAGTCATTGATTGACAGGCGGCAGGAGTCTTGACTCCGATCCTCTGGAAAATCGGCAGGAAACGAGAGAAGCACACAACAACCTAAAAAGGATAAGATGGCGAAAGCTTTCTGAAAACGTCGTCTTCTAACACAAACTAACTTAGAGTTAGAGCACTATAGTTAATAAGCGCATTACTACAGTATAGACTGATGCCTCTCAGTGGAAATCCTTTCTCTACTCTCTGCCAAAAAGTGTAATGTCCTTTGTCCTTCGCTCTCTCATTGACTGCCTTCCCTCTCTCGCTACTCTGAAACGAATGAGCAAACGTACCACGACACGTTGCCCTCACTGCAACAACCACGAGACACTACACCACATATATACTTATTACTTAACTCTTGCTCTGTCTTCCTTTAGCAAGGTCGTTACACCTGGCGGCACAATTCTCTCCTTCAACATCTTGTTCTTGCTCCAGACTCTGCCTATTCATCTATTAACTCTCCTCCTCAAATCTTCGCTGACTTCCCTGGACACTTAACTTCCTCGGAATCAACAATCCCCATTCTTGTTCTACCAACATCCCAACGTCCGGACCTTGTCTCGCTCTTCCAGGAAAATCTACGTAATTGAACATACTGTTCCTTTTGAATCCGATCTTGGCTCTGCACGCTCTAGAAAATCTGACCACTACGCATCTCTCCGACCTACGCCTATCTTCCTTCTACACTCGCTTCTTTTCCCTCGAAGTTGGATCTCGGGGGTTCTTATCTGACTCTAACTTTTCTGTCCTAAAATCTATCTTACCCCCTGATCATGAATCAACAATCTCTCCTCGACGACTTCGCTCTGACCTATCACGACTCGCTACTCTACGCTCTTACGTTATCTTCCGTTCCCGCACTGAACCGTCCTGGACCACGCCACCCCTTTTCTCCATTTTCAATCTGTCCTGTTAATTTGGTTTTATGTGACAAGACCCATTAGGGGGAGGGGGAGGGCACATTTTTCTTTTTATCCATACAGTAGGCCATCTTCCTCTCTCTGTACTTTTGTCTTCTCTCCTTTTTTAACATGTAACACCGCAGACATGACTGATAGAGGGTGGTCTGTGCATCCACGCACCTAGACCTATATGTTGCTCAGTATAAAATGTACGTCCCACAGTTCTGCAGAGCCTTGTATGTCGATTTAGTTTTAACCACATAGGTAAACATATCCGAGGTGGGTGCCTGGGGCAAGCCCTTCTCAATAAAGAGTATTACAACATAAACGGTGACAAGAAAAGACTTTGCCACGTAGACTGCACACTTGTTACGACAACAGCCTGGGACAAAGCCCAAGCTGACAGAAGCACTGAACAACCCGAAATAGTGTCTCCCTTGCCCCCTACACCAATCTAGGTTGTGGATCTTGATTGGGGATGGTCACGGGAACAGACGATTTCTTCAGCTGCTTATGGTGATAACCAGCATCCCCTACGTCGATGGATTGAGTCAGGAAATCAGACGCATCGTACGAACAGCCAACATGTACATCAAATGCGCGTTCAAAACGTCATCATCCCTCGATTCCTATACAACGTGAAAGACCGCCTGCCCAAAGACTCCCAGATCCACGCCGCCTATTCCGTCAAATGCAAAACGTGCGATGAGGAATACTTCGGAGAAACATCACGTGCAGCCGGAATAAGGCAGAAAGAGCATAGTGACGCCATCCGGCTAGGACAATGTACAAAATCCGCGCTCGCAGAAGACGTACATGATAACAACGTCGCGACGCCCCACGAGATTGATTGGACTAGCTTCAGCGTAATAGACAAGGCACAAAGATCCACGGAACGGAAGATCAGAGAAGCGATGCACATCGCTTCACGCAAGCCGAAGTCGAATAGAGCAAAGGAACCGAACATAGCGCAACATGGAACTCTATCTTATAAACTCGCACACATCACAACCACCACATCACCACCTCGCTTCTGTCTTGTACCAAACTTGACACCTACACCACAAACATGTATCCCACTACACTTTCCTATAAATTTGATCACTGTTTCTGTACTCTGTTAGTCTTTTCTTTTTGAACTGATGGAGCCTACAGCACGGTAGGCGAAACGTCTTCTTTATCAAAACTAAGGGCTGGTGTGCTGTTAGTAGCGTTCTCAGTTATGTCTACCCAGTCAGGATCCCTTAAGCAATATCTTAATAATAATAATAATAATAATAATAATAATAATAATAATAATAATAATAATAATAATAATAATAATAATTGAAAACGTTTTGTCCGTTACGTACGG
>JAOWAW010137765.1:0-11035 GCA_028565695.1 Nicola tetela
GTATGTATGTATGTATGTATGTATGTATGTATGTATGTATGTATGTATGTATGTATGTATGTATGTATGTATACATGTTGTATATATATATTTTATATATAACAAAAGAGCAAGGTGGGCTTGAAATAAACTTACAACACTAGTAGTCGGTATGATTACTAGTACTTCTGAAGTAGGTGATTTATTAACTATACAACATTGTAGGAGCAGCATTGGTCTAGAAGAATAGAGAGGGACACGTGGCAGGAAAAGAATAAGATAGAAAGAAAAAGCAAAGGAAAACGAAGAAGAAAAGAAAACAGCAGCAGGAAGAAAACAGAAAGAAGAAAGAGAAATAAAAAAAAGAGTTTTAAGAACACTAATCATGATAAATTAAGCATACCTGTACTAATGATAAGAAGAAAGAGATTCAAATGAGTTGACATGGTTACTTACACCAAGAATTCCTTCTCATACTATGAATGCCGGGGCACTGCATAGTTAAGCTTAGGGGTATCCTGCTCCTTGCCCTACTTCCCTTCAAATGCCATTGCTTAGCCTACATCTTCCACTATATCCAGTCAGTCTTATCAGTCACACCCAACCCAGCCTGTCAGTGACCCTCCTAACCCTCCCTCTCTTTCTCTCTATTTTTCTTCCTCTAATAATAATGATATTAAACCCAATCTTGCTTTCTCTTATTATTTGTGTAGTCAAATTTATTCTATCGCATTTTATTTACCTGTCTATTCTACTTAATTCCAACCTTATTTTATTTAAGCTATATTAGTTGAAGTCCTCTCTTATTGGCATTAAGTTGCCATCAGTGAGAACAATAATGGAATAAGGAATAAGGCTAAGAGTTTTGGGGTTAGGCTCTGAGTGGACTCTGTGTCATTTTGTTATTTACCCACTCAGTGTACTAAACTTCAGCTCTGCGGCTGAGAATGAGAAGTTCCTGATGGGGCTTCTCGCCACCTTGGCAATTTCACATCAGCATGCAGTGTGCCAGGTTAGAGCGTTGTGTGCATAGTCAAAGCCTTCCCCAGGAATAGATGATTTTGGTCGCTGTACTATACCCTATCTCTGTCGGCAAGCTGAGCATTTGTCTGTCAGAGAATGATACGTGCAACGCTGTACACAATTTCCTTGAATCGGCGGCGAGTTGTCCTGGGTGCCTACCGGAAAACAACACACGAATGCAATGCGGGTGGAGAATCGCTCTAAAGCACGCGATGCATGGATTACCGGGGAGCACAGCCGCTGCCTGAAAGAGACTGAGCCATATTTTGTCCTCGCAGGCGGCGTGACAGGCAGAGCAATGCCATGACAATTATCTCTAATTGCTATTGCCTTCTTGGCCGAACGAGGAGCTCCTTCGTTTACCTGTTCGACAGAACCTGGGCTAAGAATTGAAGTTGTTTTCTGGCTGTCTCCTGAGCCGCATCTTCCGGTGATCGAGGGAATTAAGCACCACTTCCCATAATGTTATCACGCGGCATGCATCCCCACTTGGGCAATACCAAACCATCACCGGCGAGGAAAGGATTTTCTTTCGATGGGAAGTGGCTCAAGACCTTATCATACTTAGAACGGAAATTCAAGCCTAGGCGTTTCTGGCCGGCCAAGACCAATTCCCCTGTAAGAGTAGCCCTTACAGTCTCTGCTCACACGCTACTGCGATCGAGAGCAAGGGACAAATATAGCCATCTTGTTCAGTGGCCAGACCATCGGCCGCCTTCTAATCTCTTCACGTTTCGATCTTGCCGAGGAGCTTCTTAGTTACTTTGTTACTGGTATCTGTAGTCATCAAGCAGTTTAGCTGATCACGTTAAGTGGCCTGTCAAACCCGCATTCTGCCCTAGGCCTGAAGAGAAAATGGGGTCACTTATAGACTGGACCTGCCGACGCTCACACTCGAGTGCTCAGGATCTAGGAACACGAAACTCGGCGCCTGCACTAGGAAGAAGCTCTTAGAAGCAGAGCTCGATGGTCCTGGTTAAATTGCTGAGCGCCAAGACATATAAAGTCCCAACTGCCTCCTTTTTGCAATCAGTCGCCGGTTAGGGCGTGGATTGGTGTTCACGTCCCGTGCTGTTTCTTGCTCGAGGCAAGCCAAAATTTTCGGCGCCCAGCCCCGGTTTGGCGGTTCAAGCCGAATCGGAATGTGCAAAGTTTGCCGGCCGGCTAGGCTCTCAGCGCATTGTACGCCAGTATTTACATAATATGTGGCTGACTGCAGCGTTCTTTTTGTAACAAGTGACACGACGTTGAAGAAACAATGAATGTTGAAACTTAAGCAATTTCTAGCGCTCTGGATAAAGGCCGTGTTGTTTATAATTGTAGTCTCCAAAAGTCAGCAGATCACTTGCTCTCTCACAAACGAGTAGTACAGGTTTTGCGTACTTTAAATATGATTGTGAATATCAGGTAGCCGTATTGCGCATTATGTTCACTTCTGGGTGACAGTGCGGGCTAGGTTGCAGGAATAGAAATCATCTTGGCCTGAATACATTTATTTCACTTGTCAGTACAAAGTAATCACTTTCGATTTCCGCTGTTACTGCTCGCACCAGCCATTCTATGAGGTCAGTAGCCAACTTGGAGTAGGTTTCTCAGAGCCCGGTGTTATGCAGTGACATTTTCGTCATCGCCTCTCTTCTGCGTAAAGTGGGGGTGACTCGGGTGTGAAGCACTGATCCTCGTGGCCCCAAGCCCAATACAGTACATTGCTGGAAAACAAAAGGCCAGTAGTCTACATCTAGGAGCTCGTTAATCTATACTATTCGTTGGATCTAGGATCCGCAGGATCAGGATCGAAAAAGGGCCAGGTCAGGATAACTCAACAGGATGAGAATTTGCCCTTGATGCATGAGCTTTGTTCTTGTGACCATTACCAATCGATCTTTCATAATCGGCGGGAATGGTACTACTCCTGCGTTGAACGACGCAGAATCCCCGTGGCTTGTAGAGGCTACTGGCGCGCAGCTGATTTTAGTGAAACTGTCATTCTAGCCGTTCCTCGCTCCCAAAGTGCACAGTGCACAAAACTTGATGAGGGATCAAGTGTGCAAACTGTGCCGCTGAGTGCCTACTTTACGTAATTCAAAAGTTGCTAGGCAGGTCTTTGTTGTCCACATTCCGACCAGCAGCAGGTCTTGGAAAAGACACAATCGACCGGTGGATGGACCATGATGTCTGCTACTAAAGTTGGTCAAAGTCGTAGCGGAACTATAAGACCTAGCCGAAGAGGAGGCCTCAATAGGGGCATGACAACTTGACTTTGCACCATCCATCAGGCGCGCAGACTCGATGCCTGGTGGAGGGGAGCTATCGGGTGAAAAGGACTGCCGCCCTCAGTCGCCAGACTGGATTGTTTAAATTTAGCCTTGTGAGAAGATCATGCAGATGCTCATGCGTGTGATTTCTCCACTTTGCGAAGTGTTCACCGGTGTTTGAGTTGGTGGAGGATAGCCAAATTTACTCTCCGGAAGCGGACTAAGTTAATAGGTGCAGGATTAGACATCGCTTACGAGACATGTAAAATAGACTATCCACGTAGTGGTTATAATTCTAATCAGTACAGCTCCTGACTAAGACTGTAAAGAGAACACCAAGAGAGTTCATCGACCATCCACTCACTATACACAGTCTTTTTCATGGTCATAACTAGAGTTAATCAGAGCGCTGAAATGTTGGCTTATGGGGACTAGCTAGGAAATGTCGCACTATCGGTGTCTTGTAGAGATAGACAGGAATTCGATATGCTGGTGGCAGAGAGCTGTAGATTCTGACTGACATGTACAGCTAGCTTTAAACTTGTCTGAAGGTGTACACGCCCAGTGCGTTCAAGTAGTACATGTAGACTGCTTTCTGCCCATTGGAGCCCACTGAGAGCTCGTACTTTCAATAGAACATGAATAAGCTTATTACTGAACGCAATTAGCTCTTTCCCAGTCGTAAGGAAAGAAACGCGGTAGATCTACGTGGGGGGCTTATCTTCAATCTGTGTCGTGATTTGTGTTAACTCATCCTCTCGGAAAAGAACAGCCCAAGTCAAATGTGACTAATCGCAAAGTGTCTCGGTGCAGCACGAGCTTGAGGCGTGCATGCGTATTTAATCGTTCAGGCAAGATTCTGCAAGGGCAATACCAATACACGCGGCACTCAATTCTAGATGTTTGTTAGCCCTACACTGCTGACGCGATTCTCTTGTCGCAGGAAGCAAACCGGATTGGCCATGTGAAGGCCAGCAGCAACTTGACGCCCATTTTACACTTTGTCGCTTTCGAGTGAACAAGTAAGCCTGTTCAGTAGCGGGTCCGCCCTCTCCACCTCTCCAGACACTCTACGGTCTACCGCCTGTCCTGTGCACGTGCAGGAAATACGACCCGGAGAAGCTCTGTCTCGTGTACAAAACAGGAGCTGTACCCTATACTCTTTCCTGTGATGGTGGAGCTGCATGTTTGTACGAATTGCCTTTTAGCTACAGTAACTGTGCCAATTTGGTCAATGAGCGACCAATAGAAAGAAACGGCGACTTTCCTGCAGTATAATGCAATTTTATCATACATGTACATGGAATGGCCTTCTGCCTAGAGCTGTAACTGACCGAAGTGTAACCAGGTTTTCCTGTATTATGGTTGTCTACATGGTAGGCCTACCACGAGTAACTACCGCGAGTAGGAATGCTTGACTGAGCAAAGGGTCTCATCAATTGGCCTCATCAAGAGCCTGAAACCGGCGTCGGGCCCTCGGTCATGACAGTTAAGAGTAGTGGTGTTACAACTTGGTGTTACAAATGTTTCCTCTGCGTGACAGCATTGATTGTTGCAAATCGACTGAGAATCGAAGTCATCGGAAGGCAGCTGCAAGCTAGCCTTCTATAGTCATTGAAGTCGTGAATTGTCCCAGCTTTCCTCTTGGTGCATATTCAAACGCGCAAATTTATCGATCGACAGTGTAGACGTTTGCCAATCTTCCGTTTCAGCTTACGCAGATGTAGCTGGCCTACATAATGTCCTAGGGAGTGCTGGTCGGTGTCTACTAATTGCGCTTCTTGGTGATTGTGCGGCCGGTTCTTTAATAAGCCGATATAGGTTGGTGACCGTGACGGCGTAAGGGGCGGATACCAGACCAGTAGCGGAGTTTCTGCGTCAGCGGCGGAGATCTAAAAGCACATCTTTCGTCAAGCTCGGCAAACTCCCCAGGAGCGGCTGAGAGTCTCCTAGAATTATTAAAGTGGGGAGGCACCGCGTTCGTGCACCGCTTAGGGCGATCCTTAATAATTCCAGTTCACCTAAGCACAGACGAACAATTTGACTTCACCTTGTTCTTAATGGTACGAAACTAAATCATTCTTGTCAGGTATTGATAGGTACCGTTTAAGCTCTGGGACATGAAAATACACCCTCCAACAAGCCCGGCATGGCCGGTTACCAGTGCGAATCTATGGAATGTTCAGGACCGTTGATATCCATTCTGGAGAGCCGTATGCCCGACAGGAGCAAATGTATGCTCGAGACAGAGAGAGAAGGGGGAGGAGGGGGGCTGGGCGAAAGACTTATTTAGATGATTGAAGGAAAGTTCGAACGTGACCACTTTGCCAATGGGCGTGTACCCTAGTAGATAGCTCTAGTCGTGTGAACACAGCTCGGTAAAACGGACATACATACAGGTAAACCGTACAGAAGCCTTAGCAGATCAGCTTGTGTTTACATGTGCAATGTACAAGATCAGAGCAGGTGGGAGCTACTTTTCCTCCAGTCAATTACAGAAGAAAACGTTACGTAGTGTGTTCCAATTAACTACCACAGCCTGCGGTGAATATTAATGTTAACTTGCCGGAACCTGGCGTACCTTCTTCGTGTGATGCGAGAGCAAAGAATTGACGAGCATGGTGGTCAAGAAGTCGAATCTGTTGGAACAGAAAAAATACAATGAAAAGAACGTAAAACGAATTTCAGTATTTCGCCTTTACATTTTTTGTAATATTTCATTAATCCTCATGACCATACACGTTTTTCAACAAATCGTGCACGCTTGAGCTCCCCAGCATGGAGACCACATGCGTCTACGAGTACACGCGAAACCACAACGGTCCTGCTTGTCGCGATATGATACGATAGGTGATCAGTGTGGCGACGATTCTGGTCAATCTAGGTGCGTCAGTGCACATTTGAATTGTCAAGAATAATTTAAGCGTTAGCAACCTACCGGCTCAGACTTCGTGTGTGTGACGATGAATGTAATAGCCGCTGCCAGTACTGCGCTGAGTTGTTGAGATGCCATGTCGCGCTACTCTTCACCTACAGCATGAGCAGCAAAAGGGGAAAGACGCATTAGAAGAAACAAGACGAGTTGAAAACCGTTGGCGTAGCCTCTCAAAACGATTTGGAAGTTGTTAGCTCACATTCAAAATACACGCCCTTCCTGTAATCCCGCTCAGTTCACACCGCCTGAGCTCAAATGAAACGGCAAAACAGCCTCTCAAAAGTTCGCAGGTGACCGACTGACTAAGCTATAGGGGAAGTTGAACGGTGCAGTCGCCTTTTCAAGGCACTCGAACGGCAGCTCACCCTGGCGAAGCCATATTGGGAAAATTTTCCGTGCCGACGACCATCTCACGTGACCTTACTCTGCCGGCCCCCCTGCTCCTCGGGAACTACTGGAGGAATTCAGGAGAAGTTGGAATGAGGAGACTGCGGCGAGCATCAGATTTGTCAGTGCATTCTGGAACAGATGAGCTTTGGGAGACACGCGTTATTAAAGCTACCGCCCTACAACGCACACGGTCTGGTTTAACAGGTCTATCGGTGGCAAAACTTTCTCGCGCCTGGCCTTGATGGCAGCCGGTGCAGCTATGGCTCCAAAAGAGTAGGGTTAAGAAGAAGGCGTCGTTTCGGTTAACAGCTGCACCAATCTGAAATGCTGATTTGTGGACAGCCAAGACGACCAGGTGATTTTCTCCCGCTGCCAGGCGCACTTTTCGTTCTACTCGCAGGATACATTGGTGTGGTTTTCTGATTTAGTAGTAAACAAGGGCGTGCTCTTCGCTAGCCGAGGGCACGATGCGGTTGCTTGGACGAGCGGTTTCTCCTGTGCTACAAGCGGGAATCCACTAGTCGATCGCCCCCAAGCTTGTTCAGCGTTGTCAAGGCCCTCTCTGAATTTTTTCGACAATCGCACGCTCACACTGAGTCTCTATCCGTCGACGTCTTTCGCCTCAGCGTACACAGCCTTGAAAGGGAATTCGATTTTCGGACGCTTTTGAATGCGGCAAGGGCTGGTCACAGGAGCTAGCAACCCTTAGCTTATAGCCCAGATTGACAGCTCTGTACTGTCTGGAGCTGTCACCAGTGACAAGCCGGTGACTTGATCTGACAAGTGGCAAAGACCACACTCAGAGTAACGTGTCATTTGCGGATCAAGACATGTTTCGCGCATTCGTGGTTTGTTTGCGGCGTGGGAATTTGACACCTAGGCAGGCAAATGGGACCGCGCAGGTTTTTCCAGGAGGGATTTTTGGTCGATTGGTAGAGGATAAAGCCGAGGCAAAAGCCTTTCAATCTTTTCTTTCCCATGTAAATTAATAATAAAGTCTGCCTGCAGGGCGACAGTGGTGTGCCAGTATTGACCTGTGCATTCTTTCATTTGCCGAGATCTGGTTTTTCCTGAACGCAGAGCGGTGATATTCCCTTCCCGGCTTCTCCCTCTGTGATTTCCCACAGCGCTGTTGTGTTCCGCCGACGACGACATTGAATGTACAACGAATGCCGTGCGCTCCTGCGCAATTTTTAGACAGGAACGTGCACGAAGAAATGTCGTTTAGCATTCCAAGTACGGACGCATCTAGATTACGTCGTGCCAACTTGCACAACAACTGGTGTACGTATGCCGTGCTGTTCCATAACTTAAACATGCTGAACTCATCCTCGTCACAGCCTATTTGCGATGACAGAGAAAACGGACTGAGCAGCGTGCCGATGGGAGTCTGTTATTGTCCATGATCGACTTTACATGTTCGTACATCTCTTTTGTTTGTGCCGGTCCCTGCAACCGGCTCCTTCAACACCTACCGTGTACCGCAAACAATCCCACTCGACGGGAGCTTCGACCAAATACCGCCCTGGGCACAAGCCCGACGCTAATCTCTTGTCCGCAGGAATTCCTCGTGAAAGAGGTTCTCGCCAGTCAGTCCGCTTCGTCCTTGGCTGTTATCGCGTTTGGCGGCAAATCCTCGTCGTTGTCCTCAAAGACATGCAATTGCCCGCAAACTAGTAGTAAGTTATCGACACCGCCGACCATATGTGTGGAAAACGCCTGGACACCCTGCCGTTGCTACCTTCATTCGGCCACCCTCTCTGAGTTCACCAGTCTAAATCCTTGGCGCAGGACTCAGGTTCAATCAGGGGTCTTATGCCCGGGGGTATCCACAAAGGATAAACGGAACGAGCAGGATGAAGAAACACAGGGCTTCTTAAACTGTTACACACTAGCAGCGCAGGAGGAACACCTGTGTGTCGGCACGAAGCGATCTGAAACAACATGTAATTGGGCGTGGTCCAAAGAACTATCTTTTCTAACAAACGAACCGAGACAACAGGCTCCAAACACACCTTCAAGGGAGAGGGGATAGGGTTACGACGGGAAGGAAAGGTGTGTATTGGTGGTGTGGGTGCGCTCGGCGTGGTGTAGAAAAGGGAAACACATTCATCGGCGGCGGCTTGTCGTGCTAAGGATGGCGCTTCCCCCCTGAACACATGTACAAAGATGGAGCGGAGCAAGAGACAAGAGGCTCGCTACAGTATTCCATTGAAGGCAAAGCCCCGAGGGTCTTCACTAACAGTCGATCTGTTGTTTGAAGCGGAACTGACTTCTACGAACAAGAGCAGGGGCCGGAAAAGGTCATGAAATGGCCACAAGGCGCACGGGGAAATTGCCAAGTCACACCGGTCCCTCCGGGTCATGAAAAGTGCTGCCCGATCTGTTAAAAGTTGCCTTAAAAGAAGTAGGAATTCCCATTATGAGGACTATTCAAGCTTGTGGTATCTTGTCTCTCCTTGACATGCTGCACAAAATTGGAACGAATCAAGCTAATTTCGGAAGTGCTCAGCAATATAACAGGCGCACTTTTGGAGGCGGTCGGAAAGCCAAAGCGGCAAACGTCGGCAAGCTTTCAGCAATAGTACGTTTAGTAAGTAGTAGTAGATGCGGCACTGAAGCGAAAGATTGAATCCTAGGATTTGCGCAGCTGCTGGTCGTTTCGCACCCAGCTGCTTGAAAGGCGCAAATCAAGAGCGACACCTGCTGGGTGAGAAGAACTAAAGCTAGCGAGAACATTTAGAACATGCTCGTTGGAACAAGAGAAGGCTGTTCGTTATTTGACCGCTTCGCATTGCCGCCCCAATCATGCACAACGCGTACCTCCTCAGCAGACTGACAGAACGCGCCTAAACCGTAAGAACACCGAGCCTCATAGATACAGTACGTAAATTAAATCATCGCAACTAGGCACATGGATGTCGCAGTACCGAAGAAGAAAATTTCTAAAGTAGGAACACAAGGCCGTGTAGATTCTATAGCGGCGATATACGTCTAGCAGAGTCTGCGACAAGCTCCTCTTGTGAACATACCAGACCATGGTCTGGCAAAGGAAGTGCGGCGTTTAACAACGAAGAGTGTGTCACAGGAAGTATTCCGCAGACAGCCGCGACCATCCGGGAGTAGAAGAGCATAAAGGTGATAAAGGCCTAAAAATATTAAAGTGTTCGGTAGATAGGCAGCGTAAACCTTGGTGGTAGAACGATTTCCGGAGCGAGACACTTGGCCGGGAAAGGGAGAAGACTAAGGGACCGGAAAGTGTCATTATGTATCATGGCCACAGCAAGATTGACCGGATATGTATATCCGCCTACATAAGGTATTGTTCCTCAAATCCGCATTCCACTTGGGCCAGCTGTCGTGGTGTACAACGTTAACCCATCAATGGATTTCTTTGAGGAGTACACGAAGTCATATTATTGTCTGACGCCAATACATCAAAGGCCGCGATGAATGGGAATTATGAATGCTAGCTGACAAGCTAGTTTTTCAGGGCCGCCCAACCTTATTCGCAGAAGCTAGATCCAGACAGGTAGTAATTAAAGTAAAATAAATGACGCTAAATGTCAATTTTGCTGGTTTCTGCAGCTCTCTCTCTTTCTCTCTCGGGCTCTCCCTCTCTCTCTCTGTTGCTCACGACGCTTTCAACTTCAGGAAGCCAAATGGCTAAGACTCTTGGAACATGCGCTTCAAGGCGGTAGTGCAAGTAACAGGTACGATAATTACACCGGTGTTACCAGCCCCATCTTTACCCTCAAGGGTTCTGAAAATACCCCGTCGATACAAGCTTTGGATCTGTCTGTCTAAGACAATCATAAGAGCTGACGGTTTTAGTAATTAATGCAGGTTGAACCTAAATAGTACAAATTTTGTGCTATTTGGTTCAACCTGGATGCCGCCCAATACCCACGTAGTGCTTGATCGCGCCAACTCCGTTAGAAATTAGGACATCTCCACTGTCTTATCTCCTTTCGACAGTCGCACAGTGTGGCTGTGTTTTGCGACGCCGGAAACAGTAGACTGATATCCCAATAGCGCTAAACTGTGCGTGCACGTGAAACAATATCCCTGTACGTTACACACAGCTCTCTAAGCGATTTCCACTTCACAAGAAGAGACTTGATAGCTAGGAAGAATGATAAGGTATGGCCGGTTCCAGTACTGCTGTAGGGTATACCGGATCGTAAAAGTTTATAAAAATTGAGCATACAGTCCATAGACCGATTTGGGGTCACAGAAGTTGGGCATAATAACAACATGAATAGGTCGCCAAGTTTCTCCGTAATCCCAGGCCTTAGACATTTTTATCTCTCTCTGTCTCTGTCTGTCTCTCTCTATCTTACTCGATCACTAAGTCTCTCTGTCTCTGTCTCTGCCTCTCTCTCTCTCTCTCTCTCTCTCTCTCTCTCTCTCTCTCCTCGTTATGCCCGTCCTTTTCCGTACTACCTCCCTG
>JAOWAW010137776.1:0-11034 GCA_028565695.1 Nicola tetela
CACACACACACACACACACACACACACACACACACACACACACACAAGCCTGTCTTTCAAGTTAGTTTGAATCTTGCCGCTTTTTCCTTGTACAGCTCTGAGACTGGCGACCATATCTTTGAGCCCTTCTGTCTCAATTAGGTCCCAAAACAGATTGGGATTAGTCTTGTATTAGTGTTGTAGGTTTTTTGCTCTATCTCTCTCCACTTTGGTCTCTGTACAGACTGGCAGTGATCAACTGATAAATGGGCCAATTGCTGCTGTTGTAATTTTCATTTCTCTTCATGTCTTGTTGCGTGTGAGGTGTGATCTGCTGCTTACACCTTTCTTTTCGAATTGACACACACACACACACACGCACACACACACACACGCACACACACACACACACACGCACGCACACACACACACACACACACACACACACACACACACTGTCTCTCTTCCCTTATCTTTACCTGAGCAGCTGCAGAACTCCCTTCATCCTCATCCTCCTCATCCATCATCCATGGTGGAGTTGCTGCTGAACAACAAGAAAGAGAACACACACACAAGAAAAGCAAAGAAAACGCACACAGTTAGCTTTTAACCCTTCTGGCACACAGCAGAGCATGATTCTTCAGCATTGACAAACCATCAGACTATGCTGCTGAATGTTAGCCATGTACCTGAGCAATTTGCTCCCTGAAATCCTGCCTTGCAAAAGCAAAGATAGTCGTTGAGCTGGCTGACACACTTTCCTCCATTCTCACAAGGGTTTGGATTGCAGCTGTCCTTGGCTGAAAAAGAAAATAAACAGAATAAGAGAAATGCGTAAAGTTATTTCTTAAAATTACAGGTGGCAAGGAGATTTCGATTCAAAGCCCTGTTCTGATAGAATCCGCGCGTGAAATTTGTTCGAAAACAACACTAGAACCCATATATGTCACAAGATGCCGCAGTCCGGGACGAAAGTACCCACGCCTCCCCCAAGAAACACAATGTCAACGACAGTTCTTAAGCTTAACTCAAAACTTGTATGTATTTCACACTTGTGAACTCTAGCACTCTAAAGTTCACAACTCAAGACTTGAACTAGAACTCAAAAGGAAAACCAACAACTCTCACTAATTGTCAAAATCCGCAAGTTAAATAGAAAGTTTGCGGTGGCCTGTCAATACACACATGCCGTATCGGAGTACTGTACGGTATGATTTCCGGGCAGGAAACTCTGACAGCTGATATGTCCGATTGGAACGGCGCCAACGCTTGCCAGGCCCGAAGTTCTAAGCGCACTTCATCCCACTATATATTATTTTAATTAAATTAACTATCCTTTTACCATAAGAAAGTTCAATCCCTTTGAGTATGAGACCCTTCCTTTGTCCTTACCATTTTCTGTTGCTACAGGGAAGTCTTACACCTATTCTCTTTCAATGGCCTGCTACCCATCATCCTCTGACTACCTGCCTACTCTTGCTACACTAAGACACATGCCCAAACGTTCATCCTCCCGCTGTCCCCATTGCTAAATCTACCATACCCTTTCCCACATCGTAAATCGCTGCCCCCTTCCCCACCCACCCCGCACCAGTTGCCATGTTTCTGTCTTAAAATACTCATTCTCTATAATTCCCTAGCTGCCAAAAGAAAAAAAAAAACAGGAGATCTGTCTTAAGACTTTGCTGAGTTCCCTGACCACCCGTCACTGTGTAGATCCACTATTCTTCTAGACATCCCATCCCCCTTACAATCTTGTCTTGTTTTAACCTTTCCAAAAAGTACACTTTTCTTCACTGAGCTCGCCAACCCAATTGAAACTTATATTCCATTGGTCCTTCACACAAATTCAACTGCTACAGCCGCCTTCACCATGAATCATACCTAACTTTAACTTCAATCATCCTTCCTATCACTCAACGCTTGTAGTGATAGGTATCGGTTGACGTAATTTCTCTCCCCATTGCAATTTAGCGTTTATCCTCCCACTATGGAGGTATCACGTTTTCTTTATTTACGATCACCAGGCCGTCTCCCACTCTCGATCTATCCTTATGTCTTCTCTCTTTCTATGCTATCTTGTAATAGGTACTTCTCGCTGAGTAGCGAGTGGTCTGCAAATAGACAGTCTTATATTTTCATTAGTATTTTCAACTCTATTGCACACAACGCTACATAATCCTGCCTGCCTGCTTGCTTTTCCGCTTCTTTGGCCATATATCCGTGGAGAGTGCCTTGGGCAACTCTTTAAGTCTTCAAAAAAGAGTATGTCAACATGGCTCTCTTGGAGAACAAATTCAAACGTTTGCATATTTCCTAGTTAAAGCGTCCACATTAATAAATAAGTTAGGATCTGAACACTTACCAAGGTTTTTGACTGTCTTGCTCTGTGTAACGAAATAACAAGCAAAGGAAACAAGTTACTTTAAGAGAAAAACAGTCTTTAAAAATTAGAAAATCAGAGCCTTGGCTGTTTCCCAACTTTATCTTGGCATGCCATGAAAGACATGATTTATTCAGACAGTTCTTGCATTTATTGTCTTCAACCACCCTACCTACCAGAAAAACCGCATCAAGATCTCAGAATGTTAGCAAGCCAGCTGGGTTTTAGAATACAGTTGTACTATGACAAGCAGAGGTTTGGGTATGACACTAGAAGTAAATCTGATGATTAAAGGCAAGAAAAAGAGGGAGAGATAACTGTTGAGAACTCATAAAAGATGAAATGTCCAAATGACTTGTTGCAAAAGTTAAAGGGAGGAGAGTAGTGAAGAACTGCAGACTGCAATCAATAGTGTATGACAAACATAGAAAAAAGAGAGAGACAGCAAAAAGGGAATTGAAGTTAGGCAAGATTTAAGCACACAAAGAGACATCATACACACTCAGACACACATTTGTAGACACACAAAAACACGTCATACAAAGCACATCCTCACCCGTCTCTATGTACACACTAAGAATTAAAGGTAATCTTTGAAAAGAAGCTTTCACATTCCCAAAATTATTAATATCACATATTCATACAAATACACATTCTCGCACGCAATCACGCATCTGATACCTCTCGCACAAGCACAACACACAAAAATGACTTTACTATCAAGGGAATGAGAGACTCAGTCTAAAGTTTCTGTCTAAGCCCAGGCAGCCATTTAATATCTTACTAGAATTCCCATTTCCTCAGAGAGACTTTGCACTTCTTGCTTGATATCACGCACTGATGTAGCAAGATTACGTAAAGCTTCTGGAAGTGGCTTGTGCTTCTCAGTCCTGAGCCAGCCTGAATAAATACATTGGAGCATATTGCAAAAAAAGAAAATCAGAAAAGTTTAAACAGCAATTATCTGCAGGAGAAACACAGTGAGAAAGAAATCTTTAGATACTAATAAACCAACAGCCATATCCAGAAGACAATTTCCTGGAACAATATCATGTTGTAAACGTATATACAAACTTACCGGCATAGAATGCATACTACACCAGTATAGGAATTGCTGTAAGACATAGCTTACGTTTTTCACAATTGACTCCTTCATACCCAATTGCACAATCACAAACGTAGCGATTGATAAAATCATGGCACTGTCCACCATTTTGACATGGATTGCTGCGGCACTCGTTGACCGCTGTAGAGGAAAAAAAATCAACTACTGTACTCTAGCCAACAGCTGTACATTTGCAGCACTCAAAGGTGTGTTTCAAGAAGCACCCGGGTCCTAGAATTGGTAAGAAGATTGAAGGTTGCATTCTCCACTTGATGAACGTCTGTATTTCTTGGAAAATTTCCCATGTAACTTTCCCCACTATATTTCAACACTCTTTTCTTTATCTCTATTTGAGTTTGTAGCCGGTAAAGGCTTTTAAGCTGTCATGGTAGGTATATACATTGGTCAGTAGCAAAGAGGATTGGACTCTACATAGAGTTCAACAAATGTCAGTGGTGGATGAAAGGTGGATGAAAGGAAGTATGCCTCCGTCCCACATTCACATGTACAGATCTGTTAATGCATGTTGGAAGGTGTATCCATCATTGAGAGGGAGCTGTAAGTAAATTTAATACACCATTCTTTAGGCAAACCATGTTTTTGCCAGCCTTACATGTGGGCTAGATATGGAAGGCTGCAAGGTATATATCTTGCCCGACTACAGGGTTCACCATGAAATCCACAGCTAGGCTGTGCAATACCAGTGAGGGTACCAGTGAGTGAGCTTCACTTCATTGCAAATTGTCCATTGTCACGTTGTATATAAAAAGAAAAATATTTAGACAGAAGATTATCACGTTGGAAAGCCAATTCTTGCATTTTACAGGTCTGAGTGCAAAATGGTTCTGAAAGTGGCATAAGCATACTTGAATCACAGAAACAGGAAATGAACAGTATTTCAAGTGGGTACCACGAGGTAATCCTTCCCTTACTGTAACCGCTACCACCTGTAGAACCGTGTTAATTACGTCATTCTTTAGAGACACCTGAGAGCTAAGCACCTGATGGGCCGCTGAGTGCCTTTTTAACTACTAGATTCCTGTTGAGTTGTCGTTCTTCTTCTTGTTATCTTAACTGGTATTAGAAAACGTACTCTGAGTTGAGGTTGTCTCGGGTGACCATTACATTGGTAGCAGAGCATGGGTTACCTCATTTATCTACTTGCGATGTTTATCTTTTTAACGAGTCTTTTCTTGTTGCTGTGGTGGCGCTTTCGCTTTAAGTGGAATCCTCATTCGAATTCACCAGCTGTAAGACCAGGTATTGCCGTTGCAACACCGCTTTGTTCCTTTCCTACATCTCGTCCGTATGTTCAACCGAAACAACCTCCACTATTTGATGGAAGGACTTTAGAATTTGAAGAGGAGGCTTTTCCATGGAATGTTCCCTCAGGTGGGCGAACTTCAGCTCCCCGCTTCAAGAGGTTAACTTTGCTGTACGTTTCCTGTCAGGGAATGCCTTGTTGTGGTTAATTTCTAACCGACAGGCTGGCGTCAAGTTTCTCAACTGGTTGACTTTGGAGGTTGCGTTGGCTCAAACTTATGGCTCCCTCAACCGTGGTGAGGAAAACCGATTTAAGTCGTTTAATCTTGAACAACTGACGTCTTTAGAAGATTATGAATCGGAGTTTACTCGTCTCAGTTTGAATGTTCCCGAGTTGAACGACCTTTCTCGGGCAATTCTTTTCGTGCGAGGGCCACGAAGCGTCCTACGAACTGAAGTCCTTCGAGAGCACCCAAAGATATTGGCAGAAGCCATTCGCACTGCACGCCTGGTAGAGCGCATGAATTCTATTGGCAATCCCTCCCAAACAAGTGAACCACGAATTAAGCTTAAGGCATCAGACTCGGACACCTCTTCTGTAGAGAGATGAGCATTGCGCCGAAGCAATCTCTCCACCGAAGAAAGACAGCAACTTTTACGTGGAGGCAAATGTTTTTACTGTCGTCAAACTGGTCACCTGTTTAAGGATTGTCCACGAAAGAGGAAGAACCTTAACGCCGAAAGCCAGTGGCGAATAGGGTGCCGTCATTGGCGAAGAGTTTTGCACCCAAGGCTTTTCAACTTAATCAATCAAACCGTTTCGCATTACTTGAAGATGAATCCATCCCCGAGTTAGAACCCCGAAATGCTGACTTTGTGGCGATCACCGATTCAGCTGATTCGATAAAGGCCAAGCCAGAAAAGGAAAGCTTGTTTGAACTTAGGAACGCACACCTGACTAGCAGCTCAATGGAAAACGACTTACTACGATTTGAGGGAAAGATCAATGATCACCCAGCACGTATTCTCATTGACTGCGGATCTACATACGACTTGATATCTTCCGACTTTGTCAAGAAGTATGACTTGCCAACTGAATTACCCGACGGAACTTTCGACGTTGCGCTCGCCGATGGATCTACCTCATCTCAGCCTTTCGTTTGCTCTAAACCCACGAAGGTCGTCGTGAAGGATTTCAGTGAAGAACAGTCATTAATCGTGTACCCCCTCGCAAAATACGATGTCATCCTCGGTAAGCCTTGGCTTTGGAGACACAATCCCGCGGTAGACTTCCGAAAGAACATTGTGCAGATTTGCGATTCTAACTCACCTTTGGTCGCAGGAATCGAGGAAATGTGCTCTGGTGACTCTGGAATTTTGTCCGAAGACTCCTCGAAGGTGGAACTTCAGTTCATTTCTGGCCGCAAGGCACGTCATGAACTTCGACGAGGAAGTATTGGATTTACCGCGTGGGTCACCGAACTGAAACATACTGAATCTCAAACAAACCCGCTGGAAGAATTTGACATAAGAATACAAGGAACGCAAAGAAGAGAACTTTCTCAGTTACTGGAAGAGTACAAGGACTGTTTGCCTCGAGAACTGCCACGAAAACTACCTCCTGAAGGAATAGTTAACCACGACATTGATTTAGTTCCGGGCTCGTCTCCGCCGAGTCGTTCTGTTTATCGGCTCTCTCATCCGGAGCTTGAAGAACTTCATTCTCAATTGACCGCTCTACTAGAATGCGGCTTAATCGAACTTAGCAAGTCGCCCTTTGGAGCTCCAGTCTTCTTCGTTAAGAAATCTGATGGATCTCTTCGACTGGTGTGCGACTGGCGAGACCTAAATCGCATTACAATCAAGAATGAGGCTTGTTTACCAAATATAGACGATCTGTTTGACACCGCTCCAGGAAGCAAGGTCTTCACAAAACTAGATCTTCACTCCGGTTATCACCAAATGCGCGTCACAGAAGCCGATATTCCTAAGACGGCCATCAACACGCCCTTTGGTCGCTACCATTTTTAAGGTGATGGGATTTGGCCTCTCAAATGCCCCCACAACATTCATGTCGCTAATGAATTGTATTCTTTAACCCTATCTGCGAAAATTTGTTGTTGTCTTCCTTGATGACATCTTGATCTTTAGCAAGAGTTGGGAGGAGCATTTAGACCACGTTCGCCAGATCATGGAACTTCTTCGTGAAAATCAACTGTACTGCAAACCGAAGAGATGCACATTTGCCGCAATTGAAGTTCTCTATTAGGTCACTACCTCACGGGCAGTACCATTGCACCTTGATCCAATGAAACTTGAAGCAGTTCGAGACTGGCCGGTGCCACAAACGGTGTCTCAAGTTCGAAGTTTCTTGGGATTTGCCAACTATTTTAGACGATTCATAGATCATTTCGCTCGGAAGGCTAAATCATTAGAAGAAATTACCGGAAAGAATGCTTTATTTTCTTGGAACGCTGGTAGACAGGAAGACTCTGAAGAAATGAAGCTCGCCTTTCTTCAGGCTCCTGTGTTAAAACTTCCTGTTTCAAAACCTTTCAGAGTGCATACCGCGATGCCAGTGACACCGCTATCGCCGAAGTACTTACGCAACATGACAATGGTGAGTGGCATCCAGTAGCCTACGTTAGTCGCAAACTTACTCCTGCCGAGAAGAAGTACACGATCGCTGAGAGGGAAACTTTGGTGGTAGTGTTTGCTTTGAAGAGTTGGGGGCTATACTTGTTTAAACACTTTGATTGTTCACAGACAACCAAACGGTGGTCTACCTTAGGACTAAACTCGGACTGTCTAAACGAGAAGTAAGATGGGTGGAGTTCCTTGCCGATTTTCATTTCACCACTCACCACTTACCAGGAAGTTCAAACTTGGTAGACCCTTTAGCACGACAGCTTCAACCAGATCCACAGATCCACATTTAGAATTTTCTCTTGACATTCACCCCGATGAAATGGAACTTTTATCGGATGGATACAAAGATGACCCAGAACTTTCTTTCATCTTCGACAGGCTATCAACATCATCGCCGGATACATTTCATGAACGTTACTTGTGGAACAGCGAAGATAAGAGACTTTATTTAACACCCGCTTCTCCAGCACGACTTTGCATTCCCCGGGGTGAATTGCGGTTAAAACTCTTACAAGAAGCGCATGACTGTGTGATTGTAGACCTCCCTGGCCGAGATAGAACCTTCTGGAAACTCTCGCAGCACTTTTTCTGGCCCAGAATAGGAAGGGATGTGAAGAATTTCGTGAAGTCTTGTGAGACCTGTCAACGTAGTAGGTCTAACAAGGTCAAGGTGGGCCTTCTTCAACCACTTCCGGTACCAGAACGACGTCCCCTGGGAAAACATTAGTATGGATTTTATCCTCGGCCTGCCTGCGACAAAAAGGAACCACAATGTCATACTTATTTTTGTTGATCGTCTGACCAAGTTTGTTCATCTTGTTCCAACTACTTCACACTTGGATGCGAAGAGGGCAGCTCGCTTATACATTCACAACATATTTCCCTGCACGGCCTTAGCCGATTGATGGTTTGCGATCGCGACCCACGGTTCACTGCGGCCTTCTTCAAGGAAACTTGTGAACTATTGGGTACGCAGCTGCAGATGAGCACAGCCAATCACCCCCAAACTGACGGCATGACGGAAAGGGTCAACAGGATCGTCGAGGAAACATTACGTGGCTTCGTGAATCATAAGCAGTCAGACTGGGACGAACTCCTTCCACTTTGTCAATTCTCCATTAATTCTACACCACAATCAACAACTGGAGAAAAACCCTTTTTCTTGAACCACGGGCAACAACCTTTGACGCCGTCCTCTCTTTTGGATAGCCGCAAGTCTGTGGACTTTACTCAGAACAGTCGCGTTAAGGCATGGTTGCAGCGCCAGGCAGACGCATTACGCGTTTCTACGGACGAGATAACGGCTGCTCAAGCTCGACAGTGTTTTTATGCAGATCGGGGGCGGAAAGAACTGGAGCTTAAGGTGGAAAACAAGGTGATGGTACATAGAGAGTTTTTAGTTACTCCGGAAGCCCAAAACAGACCATCGGATAAGTTGCGACCCAGATGGTATGGACCTTTTGAAGTCATTGAAAGAGTTTCTTCAAATGCCTTTCGGCTTGAATTGCCTTACGGTTTGCGATGTCATCCGGTCTTTAACGTTTCAGCATTAAAAAGATATCATGAAAACAGTTTTGAAGGCCGAAAAACACCTCCCTCTCCTCCGCTAGTGGACCTTGACGGACATACGCGCTACATCGTTGAGAGACTGGCCCACCGCCACTACCACCGTAGCTTACACTACTGGCTAAATGGAAGGGTTATCCAGACGCAACTTGGGAGCCAGAAGCCTTCTTAAAGAATGAAGCCGGGCAAGACTTAGACCCATTAGTAGCTTATAAACAAAGCATCGCTAAAAAGTAATCGCTGTTTTTCTCATTACGTAATCATTCTGTATTACTAATTTACCCAGCACTTAGTTATTTGAGAAGGCGATGGTGTGAACGCCACCACCTGTAGAATCGTGTTAATTACGTAATTCTGAGAGACACCTGAGAGCTAAGCACCTGATGGGCCGTTGAGAGGCTTTTTAACTACTGGATTCCTCTTGAGTTGTCGTTCTTCTTCGTGTTGTTATCTTAACTGGTATTAGAAAACGCACTCTGAGTTGAGGTTGTCTCGGCTGACCGTTACACTTACGTCTGCAGACTTTTCCATCGCCATCGTAACCAGGCTTACACGTGCACAAGTACGATCCAATTGTGTCTTTGCAGTTTGCATGATGACTGCACGGATTCCTCTCACACTCAGGGAGATCTGCAGAGAAGATTAAAAAGTGTCGAATTTGTGGCTCTCACTATGCACACCATTCATTGGCGTCCTATGTGTGCTGGCATACATATAGCACACCAATGAACATTTTATTAAGCAAAGTGTTTCCACTAAGTAGTGCAAGGAAATTAGTCATTGTTGAGAGACGGCTTTCTCTCACGCAAATATAGGAAAACTGGTAAAGTGAAACACACCTTCGCTGTGCATTGTCCTGCAGCACAATTTCGTTAATCTGGAGCTATTGCATAGCTTTACCTGGCCCCATAGACATGGCCCTACTTGAGCAGGTGAAGCCTCCACCGATTATTATAAGACCCATGATAAAGGCCCAGGAAGTGTCCGGACGGATTTGAATTTGATCGAAGTTACCACCTCCTGAATAGAAGACGTGCCCGCTAGCCATCTGTGCCACTGAGATAGGGGGCATGCCCTCCAAGGTAAACTTTCAACATTCAAACCACACTTTAATTCACTCCAATTACCAACAACCACACAGAATAATTTATAATACTCAGTGACATTACAATAAGCTCTAAAGAATGTCAGGGCACTGTATTATGACTTGCCTTGGCACGACATCCCATTCCCTGTAAAGCCTCTGATGCATGAACAGTTGTATGCTCCGTGTGTGTTGATGCATGTTGCATTGTCATGACAGCTGTGCTTTGCGCCTATGCAGTATGCATTTGCTTGGTCACTTTTGCACTCATTGCAGTCTGAGAAGGCAACAGAAAATTCACAGTTTTGAGCTAGAAGTCATATTAAATTAATTCCAACTTAACTCCACCGTTACCTTGTTCACAAAAATCACCATACAATCCTTTGTGACACGCACACACGTTGATCTTCCGAGAAGAGCTAAACGCACAAGTCCCTCCACTCTGGCAAGGATTATAATAGCGACACTGTGGGCTCTCTCCAGCTGAAACACAAAAGAAAGTAAGTTATTTCGCTGAAGAGTCTCTGTTTATCTCAACTCTTTTAAGAAGAAAGTTTAAGTTAACTCCTGTTCAAACTTGACTGAGCTACTTTTTTGCTCTCCAAATGCCGGGGGATGGCTCTTTGAGACCCCTCTGCTAATTCAGCTGCAACAGCCAGACCAGAAGCCATTTTGGTGCTCAGGTTCCCATTGATATGTTACACTTATAATCACAGCGAAATGGTTAAGGGATAGCTATTTTATTATTATTATTATTATTATTATTATTATTATTATTATTATTATTATTATTATTATATCCATTTTGGCAAAATAAAGGCTCTTTTATGAACTAAATAAATTGCAGACTCCTTCCAATTTATAGACATGAAAAGTCATGGTTGTTCACCACAATTCCCGGTGTGATTTAGATGTTACAGGGGCCCTCCCCCGGTTTCGGTAGGGTGACAAAATCTGAACACATTGGCCAAACATTTGTAAACATTTTTGTGTGCCATAATACTC
>JAOWAW010137787.1:0-11034 GCA_028565695.1 Nicola tetela
TTCCTTAATATTAATTAGTCAAATACACAACATCTTATCTAAAGCCACTTATCACTACATTTTCCTTAATATTAATTAGTTAACCAGCACAAGCTTTTGGACCTTAGTTCGAGACCACTTGGGCTGAGAACATTCACATTCTTTGCACACTTTTAGGAACTTCTTCTCAATTGACATTTGACAAGTATTTACTCTTTGGTTGTGTTTTCAAACTACTTCCCACGTTAATATGGCTGACAAAAATATTCCAACAATCACAAAACCGAAGTTCTAAGTGAAAGCAAATATATGAATTCGGACAGCGAAGTGAAAATAAACATAGCCTTTGTCACAGTAAAAACAGTATTTTTTGTCTAAAATTGTCCAGCTGCCACTTTTGGGTTGTTTTCCTATTTGAAGTTTGCAGATATATCCGTTATGCAATCGTGGCGGCTACAACATTATTGCGGGAAATGCCACTGTAGTGCCTTCAGCTTCGAAGTTTCGACTTTGAATCAATAAGTTGATTTCTGTTCGAGTTTGCTGTTCACGATTTTACAAATGTCAACTGTTTTTGGCGCGTCTGGAAGCCAATCAAGAAAGTCGTCACCATAAGTATCCACCATGAAAACATGAAGAGCAAAATCTTGCTCTAGTGCTTCTGAAAGCCGATCCGTATCCATGAAATACTCGATGTAGGAATATTGAGATTTGGCCACAAGGAAGGCTGCATTTAGCTTTCCAGCCACGTCCAGCAGATAGAAGCAGAACCAACGAACAATACCTTGTTTTCCTTCTGCCCTGTAAATTTGTCGTAAACGGTCAGCAAGATAAATAAACATGTGGCTAAGGAAGTGATTGACATTGAAATCCCCCTGCGCCACAAGAGAAAATTTTGACGAGCTCAGGAGGACCAAACATCTCCAACATCGGAGAGCTGCTTTTTTCGCTGCCCAATAATTTGACTGTTTGAGAGGCTCTTCCAGTTTCGCAAAATGACATCCCACGTATTCAACTTCAGCCATGTTGGAATGTATGTTGATATTACGAATTATAGAGCTAGCATATGGATTGATAATGTGAGCAAATTCATTGTCAATGTGCTCATCTTCCGATGCCTGTTTAAGATGAGCGGCTACTTGTTGCGCAGCTGTCCTGCCCTTAAAGGCGCACAAAAGCGGAATGAACTGGCGTTCAATGAAAACTTTATCCTCGAATTCAAGCCTGCTTGGCATTTCAAACTTGGAAGAGAAATTGAACACTGCGACTGTTAACATGAAGGAGTTGAGGAAAAGTTCAAGAGCGAGACTGAAGTTAAATGTGGCATAGAGTGTTGACAATCCCTTGCAGATAAAATTTTTTGCTCTTGTTTTTACATAGTGCGCATCAACGTTGCTGCGGATGGTGAAAATTCCACTGAAAAAAGGAATAGAGGACTGGTGAGAAGCTACTTGCTCACAAGGCAGCAGCATAGATGTTTCCATTTTGAATGAAATTTCTATGTCAGCAATTAAACATAAAGGTAATGTGTAATTGCCAAGCGACCACGCACAAAGGCTAATACCATAAAGGAGGTCATGAAGTTGGAACATTAATTGTTCCCACCAAAAGGCTTTGTGTGTGTGTTTAAATTCACCATCGCCAACACGAGAAACTAGTTTAAAATCAGGTGAAAGAAACTGAAATGTCCTGACCAACACTTGAAGCGATCTTCCTAGTTTCCAGACACAAGTCCACAGTCGCATTTCCATCAAAGTATGAAGTATAATGGATTGATGTACGGTGTTGAGAACTTGGGAAACACAGCAAGGACAATTGCACTCTGGAAGTGTTAAGTCTTGCCGATACTTTTGTAAAAGTTGTTGGCGTTCCTGTAGAACTTTTATCATAGTGAGAGCAGGCTTTTCCACCATGAACTTGCTTATGACAGCTCCACAGACAGAGTGTACCCGCAGCATTTCAATGAACAGCCCTATTCCAGCAACTATGCGGCGAGAAAACAAAATGTTCTGCTTTGCTTCCATGCACATTGTTTCATCCTGATGGAGGGCCAGGAGACCTTCTGCATGTTTCAACAAGAGCTGATTTTTCTGTAGTAATGGATTTACATTACGCCTTTCTGTTTTCACAAAATCATTGTTCAAAATATCCTTTGCTTCTGTTCTTGATTGGAAGATATATTCAATGATATGATCGCCCGCAAAGTATCCTTTGTCCATCAAACGACAGAACCTAGATGCTCCACGTTGTACTAAAGTTAGGGTATATTCAGATACCTGCTGAGGTGTCCAGAAAGTTACAGGGCGTGGGCGTTCTAATCTATCCTCGGAATACTGCAACTCGCTGGCCCACTCTTTTGCTAGAGCAAGGTCCCTGTGGCTAGATGAAAATACACTCAAAAGTTGGACAAGGAAAGCAGACTGTGAGACCAGGCGCAAAGACAATAATGATTTATTAGAGAAATGAAGAAGACAGGAAGCTACATGAGCCCAAAGGATTTGAAGGCTACCGGACCATAGATCCTCCGAAGATGAATGTTCAAGCTTACGTGGCAGTTGACAAACAGCAGATGCTTCCTCAGCTATACTGCTCAATAAAATGTATACTCTCTCAACTTTTCCATTAGCAGCCTTGCTACTCCAGGCATACAGTGCATCCATACAAGCTGATAGCACTTGGATGTAAAAATATTTCCACAAACTCTCAAGCATAATTTTTGATGCCTTCTGCAGATCAACTTCATTAGCAAGCTTTCTACAACAGAACACAATGAGATTACTCAAGAGAAGCTGATTCTCAATAAGATTACTTCGTACACCATTTAGTGTCAAGCTATGAATGATCACTGTAGCTGTCTCTTTGTCCCAAGTAATCAATCCCAACTCTTCAAGCTCATCTCGACAATTTTCCAAAATCGTTTTAGCCTCTGATGAAAATAACCAGTCCACTACTCCAAACAAATTCAATCGCAATTCTTGCAAAGCGTCTTCTTCAAAATCTTTGGCTGCCAGAAGTACCTGGTTGGAAATGTTTGCCATCACAGCCCATGGTAGACATTCTCGGTTCACTGAGCAGATTTTAGCAATCAAAAACAGGATAAGTGGACGATCTTCAAGAAGATTTTCAGCTATTTTCAGAACGCCGGTTAATCCTCGAATATGAAGGCGGTCACCAAAATCTTCTTCGATGTTCTTCCACTTGTAGAAGGACAGTCCAAAGCCAGTTTCACTTAAAGAAGATCTCTCAATTTTTTTTGCATTGGCCACCAAATATGAAAAGAAGATACTGACACTAAGAGGTAAATTGCTCAAAGCTCTTGCAGCAGTTTCCTGAGCCCAAGTGCGCAACTGCTGACCAAACTTAGACCTTGCCTTCATTTTGAAAAGTTCGCACGTGTCTGATTTTGAAAACGGTTGAAGCTGAACTACGTGCAAAGAACTTGATGTTTTCTGAAAAAGCTCTTTCACTGGAGTGCTTCTCGTTGTGACGATAAGGACATGGCGACTTCTCATGAACTCGTTACAAATGATCTGTGCAGTGGTTAAACAAACATCATCCAAGACAACTAACCAGGCACACTGCATTGCGTGTTCAGATAAAACTTCATCTGCTTGAAGTGATAGGCCATTGCAGAGATTCCTCGCGCTTGAACAACAAAGCCACTTCTGTTGTGGGTAAAACTCTCGTAGGTCATAGCAGATTTTATTGGCAAGATAGCTTTTTCCAATACCAGCTGTACCAAACAAAAGGACAACTCTATTTCGCTTATCAGACTGTGACGTCAGTGCTGCCATGATAGATGTGACATCTTTTTCTCGGCCAATAAAACGATCGGCTTTTGGACGCAAAATGCGTTTACGGAACTCCTTTTCATTTCTCACATCACCAACAACAAGACAACGTATATGTCCTACGGAAGTTTTTAGCGATGTCAGACTGTTCAAAAAGAAAGTTGTTCTCTCACAACACAATCCAAACGTGGACAGAAGATGGCAAATGTCACAAAGACATGAAAATACTTCCTCTTCGTTCAGAGGAAGATAATGGGCAAGCTTATTTCTGATTGTTGAAATGTTGACACATCGTTTATGGCAAGACCTGCCTTTATTCATGGTCTCCTCTCCTTTAAAAGAAGTCTTTCTTTCCTGTTTTGGTTTAGACAACTCGGCCTTGATGAATGTAATGACGTTCTGAAGACCGTCCTTTGAAGATCTAGACAATGACGACTTTGGTTTCATTTCCTCAGCCAGGACATTGTCTCTGCTAAACTCGTTCCCAAATTCGTTTAAACTTTTGTAAAGAACGGCTCGCCACATGGTCGGGAGGAGTATTTCGGTGAATTCTTCTGCGCCAGATGTCTTCGAGGCCAATAAATGGGTCTGAAGCTTGCAAAGGTAATCCCTCAGCTTAGCTAAGAAGTTTTGTCCACATCGGAGTGTCGTTAATATAGAAATCAATAGACGAATGGACGAAATTACCTCTAGAGGTGTTACTCTCTCGCTGTGAAATGCCCAGTTTCTCGCCGTCTCCACTCCTTGTACTTGTAAACTCAGCCACTCCCTTTGGCGGGGATCTCCCAGGGATTCGCCGACATACCGACTGACGTCATTCGGTCGACATCTGATTAGCTTACAGATTGCATAGATGTCTTCAAGGGGGCAGCTGTCGTCCAGGCATTTCGTGATATGAGGTCGTAGAGTGTCTGTAAAGCACGCACAAATCTTGTCTTTCCAGTCAACGGGATGACCTGCCTTCACGGCGGCCAGGAAGAACGGCCAAAGGGCTTGGCAAGCTGTTAAATGACTATCAGTTAAAATGGAGAAGGCAAATTCCTCCGTGGAAATCTTCAGATCAGCTGGTGCTGGAAGATCATCAATGGGAAATCGAGAAACCTGTCCGCCGTTTGGCGAAGAATTGGTGTCCATGAGTCACTGTTTGGGGAACTTCCTTGCGACACTCACTGTAGCGGGTGATGAAAAACATGAGACGGATATACAGGGGGAGAGAGAAGGAAAGAAAAAAAGAGTTTGAGGAAAATTATCTAGAGCTATGGGGCGGTGAGCAATCGCGTCACTGAAGTTACTCTGATTACAACGATGTCTTCAAAGCGTCCTGCTGAAGGGGCGTGCCAGAAGCCCTAACCACTGAACGTGAAATGTGCGAGGAGTGTCCCTTTAACACGCGAGAAACCAGTCAATCTTATACCATGCTATTTTTCCAAAGCCCTTTTTTATTCCATTTGTTCATTGCGCCGTTCGCCCTAACCGGTGAGTGATCTTAACAACATCCATTATTTATTAGGCTTATTTATTAGGCTTATCCATTATTTATTAGGCTTATTTATTGAAGCGGCCATGCAGGTGGTTCCAATTTGCGACCGAGTATGACTTTTTGGAGGTAGCTTTTCGTTTAATAATGGCTGTTCTCACGGGAATTACCAATGAAACATCCATTGCATATTGAATGCGTGGGAGGTGGCTTCCAGTCACATCGGTTATTTGGTATGGCCGGGAGATTCAACAGTGAGGTAGCCGGAAGGAGAGGATGAGAAGCCCAGCTGAACAAGAACGCGAAAAGTGAACTTGAGTACCAAGATAAGAACCTCCAAGAAGAAGACTATCGCAGTGGTGCGTATTGCATTTGGCCGCTTTGCAAATAAACTCTACGCTTCACTTCAAAGGAATGATGTCGGATTGGCTTGTAAGAAGTTTACTTTGGAACAACCCTGCTTTCAGCGATACATCGCCTCAACTCTCTAGAAATACAATTTCTTAGGTGGGTATAATTAAAGACATTTGATCTCTGGTAACAGGTTCGATTAATTACACTAGAAACAATGCTGCTACTCAGCCCGAAAATCGTTGAGAATTTTCAGGAATACATGGCACTAGTTATCGGGTGATGCAGTAGATACATACAGCAGGTACTGTACAGACACATTTCAATTTTCTGTCATCGACAAAGTGTATCGTATCCGGCTGAACTGGACACTATAATTTATAGCGGCCACGTCCGACCGCCAAATGGCTTAGCAAGCTGGCCAGTTAACGGTTGCTAAGCCTTTTGACAATTTACTAACAGTTAGCAGTGGCATAACCTCTCCTCATGGACTGCACCCAATGCTAGCAGTGTCGCATGTACACGCGTGTCGCCACATTTTCGCTTGACATTCCGTGCTCACATACCAAAAATCGCCTTGACAGGCCGTTAATATGAAGGTTCTAGAGTGTCAAAAAATTGAAACAATGTTAAATTTTCAATTGCAGCTGCCTGGCGTTGCTCAAGCCCATCAAAAGAAGTACTCGTGTTCGCATGGCATGAATCCCCAAGGTGTCGGTAAACTAAAGCACGTTAACTGTCTCCACACAATGTGCACTCTCGATTTGAAATTCCCAACCTTCAGCAATGCAGTACATTCTTCATCACATTGAATTGTCGTTCTGAAAGAAATTAAAGGTACAAGAATAAAAGGACTTCTAGAGGTATAATTCGCAAATCGTGAACTCTCCAGTTTCTGGCCGCTATATCTCCTTGTACTTCTAAACTCAGCTGCCGGATTTGGCATGGATACCGGCGATGATGATTCTCCGGCAAACAGAGGTCGACTGTCGTCATTCAGACCACATTTGCTAGCTTACAGGCTATTCAGATATCTTCAATAAGACAGCCGTCGGCAAGACATTTCAGTCATGGTAACCTAGAGTGTCTGTAAAACACGCACAGTCGATTGTTTTCTTTTCAGTCGACAGGACGG
This sequence comes from Nicola tetela, assembly GCA_028565695.1. NCBI lineage: Eukaryota > Metazoa > Porifera > Calcarea > Clathrinida > Clathrinidae > Nicola > Nicola tetela. The sequence goes on from JAOWAW010137787.1 coordinate 6,734, forward strand.
CTGGCCTTAATTCACGGCGCGGCAATTAAGAATCGCCATAAAAATTCGCAAGGCGCGAGATAACTTTCATTCAGAGCAGCGGAGGCAATTGCAGACTCCTTTAAGAAATGGTGGCCTCAGCTAGGGCCTCATCATCTCAGAAAGATTAATTTCCCCTTCTTGCTGAAGAACAGGATAGCAGAACTTCTCTATAGAACTCTTCACTTGTACCACACTCCCTTCGTTGAAATTCCGTTGCTAGCCCGGAAGGACGGGTGGTTCTAGATGGAGTTATAGAAGCAACAAGGCACCGCGAGCACCAGTACTGACCGTTTACCAAGTTATAGTCAATGGCCAAAGTGTACATGTACAGACACATTGCAGAAGAAACGAGTCAGGGATGTTCCGCATCAGATGATCATAAATTGATCGAACACAATAGCTCCAAACACGACAGAACTGAAATTAACTACTTCGTTCTTGGCGCGACTACTTATGCGAACTACTAATATTACCTTTCTCCTCTGTACAGCGAAGCAGATTTCTCCTCGGTTTATCCGACCGGGTGGTTTAGATAGTCTCCTGGAGGGGATATTCGCCGATGTTAGGCTTCCATTTTCTGTTAATTTCGGATAAAGGCAGTGGATTAGGTGTCCTCCAATCACAGAGTTTACGTATTTAATCTTGCAGCGCAGTTTGTCTTTTCTAGAGCGTCCAAGAATTAACTTGGAAGGATGTCGCTGTATAAGGTTCCAAATTTAAATGGACGTTCTAATTAATTCGGCAGGCTCTGCAGTGAAGCAGGTCAGAGCTTTATACAGTGTTATCGATCTCTAGCTGTTACGAACTTCATTCCCGCTTGTACAGCAAAACCTTTCTGCTGTTGGTGTGATTCTCGTAAATCATAACAGGTTTTATTGGCGGGATAACCTTAATCTTTCAATACCGGCTGCACCAAACAAAAGAACAACTCTCTTGCGCCGCTCAGACTCTGGTATCACTGCGGCGATGATAAATGGGACATCTTTTTCTTGTCCTATGAAATGGTCAGGTTTTGGTCGGAGCCGAATACGTTTAAGAAAAGCGCTCTTCTCCATGCACACACTGGCCACCCAACAACGCACATTCGCTGAGTGAGCGTAGAGGACAGCCATGCTGTGCAAAGCAGACTTAGTCTTTTCACCACAGAATTGCACAGTCGTGAGTAGCTGACAAATACCATCTAGCACGCAAAGGACTTTGTCTCTTGTCAAGCGTAGGTTATAAGCAAGATTATTTCTCACGGTTGAGATGTTCGCACGCATCTTGTTGTAAGCTCTCTTCTGATTTCCTTTTAAAGATATCGTTCTGTCTTTCTTCGGTTTAGACCTCTCTACCCTAATCAGTTGAATGCCAGTTTGATGCATGTATGTCTCGTGGTGTCGTTACCCTTCCATACGATTGCCAAAAGTTTAGATGTTCTTCCGATGATGAGCAGTGTTCGGAGAATACTTTTTCAAACTCGTTAAATCTTCTGTACAGCAAAGTTCACTAGATAGTCGGACGAGTTATGCCAGTGAACACCTGGTCCCCGGCGTGTGTGCTCACAGCATTCTAAGTTTAAACAACTCGTAAGTGGACAGAAAGCGTTTAGATTCAACTCGATTTGTGGCCTTCCAACTAGCACCCGTGTAGCTACAAGAGGGAATCTCGTGGTGGGATGCTTCTACTGGCCCCCAGCCTCAGGCCCGGGCGAGTTTGGGGATGGTCGTGATCAGTCGTTTAATTCGGTAGGCAATAGTTGCGAAGTTCTTCTTATTGGCGATTTCAACGCCGCCTGTTCGTCGTGGCTGGACTCTGATGTCACCTCCGCAGCCGGTTGCTTACTGCAACCTGCTTTCCTTTCTCTGGGTCTCCACCTATGTGTTCGGTCTCCGACTCGCCTAACATCGAATGGTTCTCTTGGATCCCTTCTGGACCTTGTTCTCATCATCTCTGTGGACTGGATTTCATCTACTGACGTCCTTCCACCGTTTGGCAAGTCTGATCTTCTACCGATTCTCTGTCATCTATCACTTACCCCTCAGCGAATTGCCAGCTTTGCCCATCATGTGAGGTGCTATGAAAAGACTGGCCTTGCTCAACTTAGCCAGATATTGCTAAGGGCCGGGCTGACCGGTCTCCTGTATACCAGTTTCCTACTGTTGATTCTATGTGGGAGGCTTGACAGAAAATTTTCCTTCAGCATGTAAACAAGGCCGCCTCATCAAAGATCATTTCTCGTATTTCACCTCCTAAACCTTGGACGTCTCCCCTCATCGAGGCGGCGATCAAAGAGAAGCACGCTGCTTTCCGCCACCTCAAGCGTAATCCTTCGCCTGCCAATCAGCAAAAATTCAGCAGTTGTGCAACCGTGTCACCTTCCTCCTTCGAAAAGCAGGGCAAGCGTACGTCAACACACTCTACCGTAACTCCTCCACCTCGACTTCTATGTCTGGGGACCCCTTCTGGCGCTATATGAGTCGTCTTGTTGGTAAAGCACATCACCATCCAATTCCAAACCTACACCACCCTACTGATCAGCGTCTCTTTGCTACGCCAGCAGAAAAAAGCTACTGCGCTCAATCAATTCTTTGCTATGCAAACTAATCTGCCAGGTCGGGCTTCAACTCCCGACAGCAGCCAGCTCATTGTTAATTCTGAACAGTTTTCAACTCTACATACTACACCAGCAGAGGTAAAAGAGATCCTTTCGTCTTTACCTGTCAAGAAGGCATATGGCAATGATGGGATATCTACACGCCTGCTTCGTGAATGTGCTACCACCAGCATTTCCGTCAGCCTCGCCGCTTTGATCAACCGCAGCTTCTGTGAATGCCACTTTCCATCTGCGTGGAAAGATGCATTGGTTGTTCCTGTTTTCAAGCGTGGGGATCGCTCTAGTCTGTCCAACTACAGGCCCATTTCTCTACTACCTGTTGTGGGGAAGGTGTGTGAGCGTGTCGTTTTCAACAAACTCTCTCGCTTTCTTTCTCCTTTCCTTTCTCACCGACAGTCGGGCTTTCGCAAAGGAGACTATACAACGTACCAGCTTCTTCGTCTTGTTCAGTCATGGTCTGAAGCTCTTGATAAATCAGACAGTGTGGGTGCTGTTTTCTTTGACCTAAAAAAGGCATTTGACCGTGTGTGGCATGCTGGGCTCCTTGTGAAGCTCCATGCTGCTGGTGTCCGTGGAGCAGCCTTCAAGTGGTTTACGAACTATCTCTCCTGCCGTCGTCAACAAGCGTGAGTGGACGATGTTCTCTCAAGTTTTGCAGCACTTCACGTAGGAGTCCCTCAGGGTGCTATACTCAGTCCGCTTCTATTCATTATCTATGTGAACGACATTCCTGAAAGTTCTGATTTTAGTGTAAACCTTTTCGCAGACGATACATCAACGTTTGTTACAGGTCCACCATCAGCACTAAACAGTTGCCTTCAGTCTACTGTCGATCGTCTATCAGAGTGGTTCGAAAAATAGCTTTTGTCTGTCAACCCTATCAAATCTGCAGCCTTGGCGCTACGATCTTCACGCACAAAACCCATTGATTTATCGATTTCGCTCGAGGGCATCCCTATACAGCAGGTCGATCATCATAAGCATCTTGGAGTCACGATTTCATCTACCTTCTCATGGTCAAGTCACGTGGATTCTATTATCACCACTGCTACACAGTGGCTTGGACTTCTCCGTCGTTTCCTGGAGCGCTTGCCCAGACTAGCTATACGCCACATATACTGCAGGTCAATCCGACCAGCCCTGGAATATGCTAGTCTGGCTTAGAGTGGCCTGTCAACTTCCGATTCTGCACGCCTGAAACGCCTGAAACGCCGTGCTGCGCGTTTGATCACCGGCATGCCAGCACGCTCCGACACCCCGCATGCAATTATCCTAGCCAGAGCTGGGTGACACCCTTGACTGATCGACGTCAGGCTGAACTGGGTATGCTGGCATAATATTGTAAGTTTGTCCACCACCAGCTGGCACCTCATCTGTTGGACTCTTTTAGTCATTGGCTCCTTGAGCCTGCTCGGTCTCGCTGCCTTCACAGCTCTGACTTTATTCGTCTCCCCCGTCCTCGACGCTCTGTTCTGAAGTCCTCCCCTCTCTATCTTTCCTTATCTCTCTGGAATTCGCTTCCTTCTAGCACCAAGAGTGTACCTCTTCTCGAACCCTTCGTTCTTCTCTACTTTCTGCGTAATAGTAGGTTTCTAACGTGGCTCCTGTTGTAACAGTCAAGACGAATTGAATGTATTCTGACTATTCAGAAGAGAAGTAGAAGAGGAAAAGAAAACGGAAAAAG
>JAOWAW010137798.1:0-11033 GCA_028565695.1 Nicola tetela
ACTCTCTCTCTCCCTCTCTCTCTCTCTCTCTCTCTCTCTCTCTCTCTCTCTCTCTCTCTCTCTCTCTCTCTCTCTCTTTTGGACATGCACAAACGTTTTTTTTTCCTTCTTCTACATCCCCTGGTCTGTGATACGTGAGTAACACCAAGAGCACATCAACACGAGGGTGAAACTCCAGATGCCAAAATTTCAAGTCATGTGAGAAACAGATAGGCTTCAATTGAGAGATTTGAGCAAGTTTAGATCTGGAAGTAAACACTTTTCCCCTGGCCTGGTAAAGCTAGGCTTTGGTACTATGGTCTACATGATGTAGCACCTGCCCATGCTTAGTGTGCAGTCATGCTAAGCCTTGGGCTAACAAACCCACTGATGGATGTTCAGTTGGGCAATCTGCTATTCATGTGACTTGGGATTTCGCTGTCACAACAGAGTACACCCTTTTTACAGGGAATTGCACACTCTTGTTTACATACTCTTGGTAGTACCTGCAATGGATCCATGAGCTTACCCATTCTTATCGACAGTGCTGTTACCCTTGCCAGGACCGACAGGGACCAAAGATGGGTTTCTTCAGCAATTATTGTGTGCAACTAAACCTCATCACGACCACACAATGCTAAGAATAGCATACTCTAGACTAGAAAGTTCTCATAAGCATCCTACAAAAAATTTGAACTCATATACATTTTTACCATAGACCAGTTTTGTGTTCCCTAACCTTTCTACTGTTTGGATACTGGTATCGTACACAGGTTTTTTTTTATCATCCGAGACAAGATGAGGTACTAAACGGCTTCACATCAGTGCCAGTTCATGCTGCAATGACCTGGCGGTACACCAATGCAGATCATGCCTAGTTCGCCTGCCCATACTAGTCAAACCTTCCTAACCCGCTGGCAGTGCTATAGATCTGCTGATTTATTCATTTTTCCCGCTGTTTTTGACATCATACACGTGGAACATGGCACAATATTTGATATTCAGGGGTAGTCATCGCTCTTGCTGTGTATAGGAGTCAGAAATATTAGGTACTAAGTACAAGGGGTTGGAAATGCCGTTCTGCTGCGACAAAAGTTTAGAAATGAACAAAAAACTGTATTGTTTTTGACACCCAACACGGAGCAGCTCCAATTCCATCATGTAACAGTCAGCAAGTCCATGGACCTTATTATGAAGAACTAAGTATGATGTGACAAGCTGCGATGAAAGCCATGCTCCCCCTGATTAATTGTATCAATATCAGCCTCTTTCCCCTGTCTCATAACAATATGCAGCTGGCACCAAAGTAGCGAGTGTAGAATGTTGCCTGGCAGAAGGCCGTAAGTAACAAAATAGTAGGCCATTTCTGCCTATGAGCAGACCTGTAATCATGATAGTAACGTCTAACGCTAAATCAACAACTTATGGAAGTCTTACCTGCCGGCTTTCTCGCATTCCAGAAGACAACATTGCTCTCAAATAAGGAATACAAGAACTAAGGACGACGCGGTGGACACGAAACGACCGAGCACCGACCAGCAGCGTCAGATCGCACAACTCCTCTTTCTCCCACATGTCCCGCATGACTTCAAACGACTTGGACGCGTGAACGGACGTCAAAGTGTACTTCGTTCTCTGGCCATCCTCACTACTCCTGGACAGTCGAGGCTCTTTCGCCTTCCTCATGGTCGTTATACGAGTACGCACCATCTGATCATATCAAGGTAGCAGGACATTAGCTTGTCATAGGCACCGACCAAAAGCCTGCTACAGAGACGGCAGCTTCTTGCGATCTCATTTCGGCGAAAGCTTCACAGATAGATCAACAAAAATAGCGCTGAACTCTCCTGACGTCTTTAGCTGCAGCCGCACGGTTACACAAGAACAAGATTGTTCTCCTCTTGAAAAACTGCAACAGCTCCAAAGGTAATCCCCACTGACAATTCAAACATTCAGAAACTGTGCAGTCCCTACAGGTATCTAGACTACTACATGTTGTGCGGTAGGCACTACGTGGGCTGTTGTAAACGACGGTCACATATTATAGTGTTGCTGTGTTGTGGCTTTTGATTCGACTCAGCCCTCGAGCCCCGCAGCTCAGCTGGCTCGGTTGTTTTCCGGCTGCTCGCTCTATTACAAGTACATGCAGTCACGTGCAGTCTCCGGCCAAAGCCACCCGCGTACCCGATCCTACTCGATCGCGACTTGATCGTTAGCTATAGGCCTCCGCGACCCCATGGCCACGCCAGAGCTAGCTGGTTGGCTCTTCGTATCGATGGTATCACATGTGGTTTGGCCGGCGAGCGCTGGCGAAGGCGGCCTCCATCGGCATTGGGTCGGAGAGTCTGCCAAGATTCAAGAACATGAGGAAGCATTGAGTCTGAAGCGTTGTGGAATTTTTACGCTATATCGCAAAAGCTAGTCGTGTACATGTAATGTACCACTACCTAGAATTTGGATCCACGGCTAGCTAGATTGTTAGGAGAAATACCCAGCAACACTCTAGTCTCCGGCCACTAGTATCGATTGTTGATCGAACTGAGACGTCTGCACAAGTAAGTCGGAGCATTATTCGCCCTGAGTCGCTGGTTTCTCGAACGGTTTTCTTCCCAACATCTGTTTTTCTGTTTCTCATAGTGGTGAACACACCTCTTCCGAAAGATCTGCGTGAGGAATGCAATAAGGCGGCGAGAATTTTGCGCTCCTTCACAATGGACAGTATCGAGTCGGGTGGCGTGGACAAAATCATTCCCCCTACTCTGATCATCAAGTCCAAAGGCTTGGCGATCATGACTGTGTTTAAAGCTGGCTTCTTGGTATCAGCTCGAGCCGGATCTGGTTTGGTGGTTGCACATCTAAGCGATGGAAGTAAGCGTTTTGAATGTTTTGGAAATTGGATATCGCGATGATCGCCAAGGGACCAAATCTGTAAAGTATAGATTACTTAGTTTTCCACTGGTACCACAGTATCTACATGTTGCCGCACTGACAGAACAAATACATATACACACTGTTGCATGACTGTACTAACTTCACAATACTTTGCACTGAGCGAAGAGCCACGTCAGTGAACGGATGTTCTCCCGGATACGAAGTCTTTATTCACCCTTGAGGCTTGTGCACAGATTATATTTGAACATCAAATAGGTTCCAAGTCCGAACCAGACGCCTGGTCGTCTAACTGCTTACAGTAAATTATTTGAATTTCGTCCTCACATGCAACCACAATTTGAAAACGTTTTCGTGATGGAGGTAACATGATTTGTCCATTTTTGAAAAGATCTTTATCTCTGAAAATTGCTGTTAGCCACTAGATCTACATAAAGGATCATCCATAAATTTCTACATTTTTTGCCAAAATACAAGCATGCCCATCATTTTGTCAGAGCCTGCAAAGCAGAAAACCACATTTCTATCAATGGATGCACACTGAAGTCTGTCAAGCAAATTTGTCAGGTTTTGATGTTCCAACACATCTTGCTCAGTATAGGAAGTATTTTATCCGTTACTCACATGCTGTAAATGTAGCTACACTTCCTGGATCCCAGTTCACAATCAACATTTACCACGGACACCATGGCCAAGTCACCAACTTCTGACCATGTAGACTAATGTCATGCCTGAATTTACTGTGTAGCTCACTTCAGCAATAGGACTTGAGCTTGTACAGTGTGATCAGTGATTGCCCAGAGCTACAGTTTAAGGTGATTTACATTTTTGTCCGTATGGGCAGGCTGTGGACCCCCTTCCCTCAAATGTGCTTGCCCTTATTTTGGCAAATGCAAAGACTTACTGGTTGTCCTTAAATGCTATCTTTTCAATTTATAAAAAAAAGGAACTTGCAGTGCCAAATTGTATGTTTCTGTTACATGATGTGTATCATCCTTACTAATAAGACTAATTATAAAGATCAGTTTGGGTCACACTGCGATCTTCTCACATGGCATGTTTGTGTATGCCCATCACTGGCCAGTTGGTGGGAGTGCTGATCATTTCAAGATTCTGCTGGCCCTCTTGATGGCATGGGAGTAGGACAATTAAAGGGTCCAGTGTGGAACAGAATCCTTTGTGCTAACCTAACAAATTAAGTTTCCCATGTTCTTTGATTATCACCAAGTCAGAAACAAGAAAAGATGGCAGCTATCGGACTGACTTTCTTAGAATTTGCGTATGAAAATGCCATACTATTTCCATATAATATGGTAATTTAAGCACTCTTGACAGAACAGTGCTTTCTGAAGGTATTTCATGATGAGCTGGGCTGTCGATTGCACTTAGTGGTGTGGTAAACATCACTATTCACCTTCATAGCAAGAGAATGTGTTAATACTGTAAAGCGACAAATTTTCACGCATGATTTAATTTCATGACTTCCGCAATGAGGACAAAATCGCCAAATTTGATTGTGCGAACTGCATTTGGGTACTAGTACTCATTTGCTACAAAGGATCAGTTTTCTCAGTGGTGTGCTGGAGAAGTGAAGACAGCTCTCAGTAACGGTGTGTCCCTCAGCAATGTTGAGATCAACTTTAAGGTGTCCACTGTCAAGCCGATGCATGCAAGATGGCTGATTTCTGCTGTTGCTGATCTGCACCCTGTCTCTGGTCTCAAGCTTGGTTTTGAAAAGACTGGAATATTGGCATGCATTGATGTTTGAGCAGACTGTAGCATGTGCCATGTCAGATGTTGTCAATTCACTCTGTATGTATCTTCCCGACCAATGAAGAATAATATTCAGTCACATTTTTAGGACCCTATGTGTACATGTGGGTATGAGGAGGATGTGAGTGAATAATGGATTCAGTTGTGAAACTGCTAAATTTAGTCGTTGCTAAGTGGGCTGTTGCTTTAAATTGCTAACATTTGTTGCCATGAAAGTTTGGCGCTTTACAGTACTGGCCAATTTTCACATTTTCATTTTCCCAAGTATCTGTCTAGCCTTCAAAATCGGCTCTTTCTGGGAATATTTTTAGCTGTCTCCCTGAAATCATCTTTGCTACTTGAATGGAAAGCCACTCATTGCCTTCCTAAGGTGTTGACAATTAAAATTGAGGCCAGAAACCAAGGGGTCACTGGGCTAACAGGCAAGATGCAGCCTTGTTTACAGGAGTTATATCAGCTGCATATCTATATATGAGCATAATGCTGTTGTGGCTCCAAGTTATGGGACTTGATACTGAATGCACCATATACAAAGAACAGCAGGATTCAATTTTTTTTCAAAAATTGTTCAAAGTTCTCTTCTGTTTGAACATTGAGAGTGAAGATTTTTAACAACTTGTAGACTAAGTTACCCAAACACTGAACAAAAAATCATTTTACTGCAAAGATCAACATTGAAGTATGGTCCGATGTCATTCTGAGCACCCCGAGAAGGTACAGTCAAAAATGAACTCCACAAGAGTTATGACACTTTGCTCTTGGCAGCAAGATAACTGTGCAGACTTAGATGTGAGAAAAAGAAGACTTGAGAGAAGATAGCAGTGCTGAAAAAAAAAGAAGAGAAAAATTAACAATCAATTTCCACTAAACTTATTCATGCGACGGACCACAGCCAACTTGTCTATATTGTGATGAGCGTGATCCTCTTGACACAAATCACCTGTTAATGCGAACATACAATGGATTCTCATTCTTAGGAGGATTCCCACAGACCATCTTGGCCTACACCCTGTCAGACATCATGTTGATCAGCCAACTGACAAGGGTGACAAGACAGGCACAGCTGCAGCTGGAAGCAAAGACAAGACTAGAGAGAGCTATGTACAAACACATTTTTGTACTTGGAGCATGCACTCCGTGAGCTACATGACTCCTTGCATATGGGCAGATGATACCATTATAGATGTGCAGTCCTGTTCCGTGTATAACACCTTAAGGCAGATGATTGGCCAAGTGAAGTTCATGCACACAAAGGGGAGGCTATCCACGCATCTAATACTCTTGGATTTATCAGTGATTTATATCTGTGACCATCACTCCGCCTCTTGCTCTCTCATTTTTAATCTGATTTTTTTTGTTTAAAAATTGGTTAGCTTGGTCAGCACCATCAGCCATCGCAACAGCAGGCATCGGAGGTGGCTTTGAAGTCGGAGCAGAGGTGAGGTTTCAAGTAGCAGAGCACATAACACCCTATTGCCACAAAAATCCTTCGAAAAGAAGACCCATTTTCAGTGCCATTGCGGATAAAATAGCTTTTTATGTTCCACATGTTATTCTTGTTTTCTACAGAGACTAATTCCTTGGTCTGTCATAGTTTCTGCTCTTGGCAGCAGATTCCAACAGATCAGTGTTTGTTTGGCTGTTTGTTTCAATTGTTACTAATTCATGTTTCACATAATACACATTATAAGACATAAACAGACGGGTTTGAGTTCTGTGGCCTTTGGTCGCTTAGATAGTGTTCAAAATTGTGTGTGCCTGAGGTGCCATTGGTGCCTAAGGAAGGATAATTAGCACCTAGAAAAAATAACCTACCAGTAAGAACAAAGGAAAAAAAGAAAAACAAACAACAGAAAGGACAAAAGGAAAGAAAGCTGTGTAAAAGTGCTAAAATGTCCAGATTTTTTTGTGCACTGCCCCCCCCCCCCCCCACACTGGGGCCCCAGCTGAATTGGGGTTTGGCATTTGGCATGTAAGAATTTTCACTAATTTTGAACACTGTACTCTGATTGTTTATTACAGGTGAGATGCTGCTGCAATCTTTAAAGTGACTCAACTCTGCTGTTTTTCTTTCTTTTGTTTGCTTGTCACAGCTGACTGACTTTGTCTTCATTCTCAATAGTCCCTCGGCTGTTGATGCATTTTCACGTGGAGGGAACGTTACCCTTGGCGGCAACCTCTCAGTAGCTGTTGGACCGCTCGGTCGCAATGTGGAGGGTGATGTTGCTGTTCGCTCACCAGCAACTATTTACACGTACAGCAAGACAAGGGGTTTGTTTGCTGGAATATCACTTGAGGGCTCGGGAATAATCGAGCGGAAGGAAGCGAACAAGAAGTAAGTGGGTCTCATTTTATTCTCATGCAAAGGTTTTCATGTGTGTGTTGTGTTAGCAGCTCTCTGGTTTACATGCAAAGTAAATGGAGAGATGTATGTTTTTCTGGACTTGGGAAAACACTACATTGCAATGTTAAAAGGTATCCACATAGTCTGTTTTAGTGTTGGGTTTTTCTTGTTAAGATATGCTTCAATAGCATTCTTGGCGTGTTTCCACTTGTAGGATGTACGGTAGAGATGTTCGATCAAAGGAGCTGTTGTCAGGCACAGTCCCACCACCACCAGAGGCTGAACCGCTCTACAGTGCTTTGCGGGCGCACTGCGAGGGACACTTAACAAAGTTCGCGGAAGCTGGGGTAAGGCCAACCTGTTGTTTTGTATTTGCTGTCAATGCTTAATATCACCCCTACCATCACATGCTTAAACAACTGGAGCTCTATCAAATGGAATATTTCATTGTGGGTCTGCTAAGTCTGCAATGTGTCTCTGGGAATGTCCACAACCACCTTGCAGACACAACCTCACTCAAGCTCGGTCAAGCCACTTATGTTGTTTATAATTATAAATTATTGTGACTCAATGTATTGTACTGTTCTCTTGTGTTACATGACTCAATCACATACATTTACATGCTGAACATGCAGGCAGCATATTCGAATACTCTGGAGTTGGAAAATCGAAAAACCGTTCCTTCCTACATTTAAGCAAATTTGAGACTCGTTCTGCCTCTTTTGTATTTTAGGACGTCTCAGCCATGATGAATGGATGTGTGTGGTTAGAGCTGAGTGCTGTGTACTTGGCTGGACAAGTTTATGGAGAAACTATAGTCTCACTTCTAAAATCAGATCCCTGTGCTATGCTTCGAAAGTAAAGATGTCTGCTGCCTATGGCAGCACATAGAAAATAAATGTAACCCAGACTTCTATAGCTTTGAAACTATGCTTATTTCATTCTGTACTTGCCGCTACCACGGCTCCACACGAGCAGGCGTTTCAACTCATGTTTCAGGATTGTACATGTAGGGTGTGTGTGCCAGGATGTGGTTCCAGACCCTTGTACTCATACGGGATCAATCTGTATCCAGCCCTTGCCTGGCCTCGTAGTTGGGTAGGAACCTGTACTTGCGATGTGACTATAACATCACCATGACAACCAAGGCATGATGGTTTACTGCGTATCGAGAGCCTGCCGTGGTGGTGCCACCACAGTATTGCATTGTGCTTTAGACTTGGTGCTTTCGTTAGCTGTTGATATTTTTGTACCGGACATACAGAACATCCTACATTTGATTGTCTATTTCACTGATGCAAGCCTTTTCTCTGCATTTTCTCTCTTCCTTTTCGGCCTGATTTTGGTTGTCGATGGTTTGCCATTTTCTGCCATAGCTGCAGAGAGGTGAGCATTGTTGGTGTGTTTAGAATTTTGATGACTTGGTTATGTTGGGGTGGGAGTGTTTCCTTTGCTTTGTAGTAAACATGTACATTAGAAGTAGGTGACCGTGACAACACAGAAGAAAGAGAAGCAAATTTCATAAAAGCCTCTTGCCACCTCAGGGGGACTGCCCACTACACCATCACCGCATCCAGAAAAGGATGGGCTTGAAGATGTTCAACGGACTCCCATGTGGACAGGGTAGCCTGAGCTTGAAGCTGCACTGGAGCCCATCCTTTTTTGGATGCAGTGATGGCGTGATGGATAGTGAAGGTGACTCCTGTCTGCTAGGTGAATTGGTGTCATGGGTCCAAGTCCTCCTGAGACAGCGAGAGGCTATTATAGAATTTGCTTCTCTGTAGTAAAACTTGAAAGAGGCCCAATCCCATTAGTGCCACTAAGACATTTTCAAAGTGGCCATGGCATGTGTGTGGAGATTTTGTTTGGGGCTAAAGTTTTCTGCCAGTCAAGATCACTCTTGCAATTTCTAGTTCTGGAATTGTTGGAGAAATGACTAGTAGCAAACATCTGTATAGATGTGTTCCGAAAAGGGATGCATCAACTATGTTCGCAGGGTCCTACTCTCTTTGCTGTTTCATCTAAAACTCTATGGTGAAAGCGTTAGGTAGAAAGCTGTCTGGGTACAGTGGGTTCTATCATCCTACTGTATATCTTATGGTATTCAATCAATGTGGTGCCTCTTGGCCCTACCTAATTTAAAGTTCCACCTAAATTTTCACCCATATGAATAGTAGTATCGTGAACAAAGATATTCCAAATTGTGTCACATTGGAAAGGAAATATTCACCAAAATTTGAATGATACTGAATTTTATGTGCTGTACAGTATGTTATCTGCATTCACTGTTGTATAAGATCTCTTTGGACACATGTTTAATATCCTGTATGCTTTCCTTGGCCTTAATGAGACAGATTAGATTGGGGTTAACTGTTTTTGTCAATGATTCCACTTAGTAGCCTTGCTGTATTTCTGTAAGAAAATAAGAAAGGACTATATTTTTGGTAGCAATATGTTTAATTATGAGTTATTACTATCAGTTAGTAATGTGGGCATTTTGCTGAAATAGGGGCTATTTATGTTACTTGTACACAGCCTGCCGTATGCAGTGCGACATTGCCCAAAATAGATTCCTTCTGAAGGATGCCCATAGCCAAATCAACAGAAAAAATTTACTGTTACTGAAAATGTATCTTCTTACAGCACTGATATTAGGGTACAGCTGCATAATGATCAGTTGTCATGGCCATGTTTGGTAGAATGCTCTTGTCTGTAAGTGCCCTTTAATGTTTGACTTATTAGACAAGTGACACCATGACACCCTTGTTCATAATATTATTTCTACAACTTCCTTGTTCAAACTTCTTAATTTTGTCACCGTTCATAAAAAAGGCAAATCAACACAAAAATAAAAAAAATTGCTGAATCGTCTTCTTCCGTTCAGAATGTCTCTGAGCAAAGCAGCAGGAGCTAGACCTGCCACCTTTCACTGATCAACCGAAGGGAGCTGCACGATCTCACCCACACCTGTGACATAAGTTGTCCCAAGCTTCCAGCCCTGCTTCTGCATGTACATGTTCTGGCATGTAGATTTATTTGCAATGCTTATGCTCAGAAGCTCTGGTTTGAACAGGGAGGAAGAGGCCATTTGTGCAGCCCCTTCCTTGAATTTCGGTTACGGCCAGCTTGTAAGATGTAGACTCAAGAAGGAATACGACAGATTCGGAATTGGTGGCCTCTTTCCTCCAATTCGGACGGAACTTCTGAGCATAGGGATTGTACATAGATCTGCATGCAAGAACATGTACATGTAGAAGCACAGGTGGCAGCTCAGGACAACTTATGTCACAGGCAGGTGCAAGATCATGCAGCTTCCTTCGGTCAATCAGCGAAAGGTGGCAGCTCTAGCTCCTGCTACTTTGCTCACAGACATTACGAAGGGAAAAAGATGATTTGGCGAAATTTTGATATTGGGGTTGAGTTGCCCTTTAGTAACAGATTGTTAGCAACCTATAGAATTCTGTTGTGAACAAGTTTGTACATGTTTTGGTTTTAATTTATGTATGTGATTAATTAAACACATTTTTTGTTTTGCTTGGCCAATGCAGCTGGTTCTCTATCGCATGGTATGTTCAAGCGCTCATCATCCACTGATGAGCAATCTCGATATGCCTCAGCATCAACCGGAGGGGCTGCCATGACCTTTTCAGAGCAGCGACGTGCACTCGAGAAGTCTCGCCCATCCTACTCCTCATCTTCTCGATCATCATCAACTAGTGCTGGTGGACGTGCAAGTACTTACTCATCATCACACAGCTATCGTGGAGCCAGCACACGCTCTTCATCGACATCCAGCTCCAGACGAGCCTCGACAGGAGATGACTTCAAGTCAGCCTGGGACGAGGAGATAATTGTTCGTGCCAAGTGGCCATACCATAGTGACCGTGTAAGCGATCTGAGCTTCCGTCGCGGAGAGGAGTTTGTTGTCCTGACACGGACAGAGACTCAGAACGACTGGTGGGAAGGTCGGCATCGTGGAAAGACTGGCATTTTCCCTGCAAACTATGTGGTCGTTCTTTGAGCTTTCTCAAGCATTTTAACTCCCCCC
>JAOWAW010137842.1:0-11031 GCA_028565695.1 Nicola tetela
GACGACAAAGCAGTTTTTTGTCTTCCTCGGGCTGGGAGAAGTGCTCCCAAACGGAGGAGGCTCTTCGCTTCATGATCGCAGTCAACTCTGTTGACGAAGAAAACGAACCGTCGAACACTATCCTCAGTCTCCCCACCCCTTTTAGTCTGCCCGCGTGTAGTACAGATGAGCTGATGCATGATGCATGATGTTTCCGGAAGTTAGCAGCATGCTACATGTAGCTGTTCCAACATGCATGTGCACCAGTAATTTTGTACGTGTGCACGTGTGCTGCGCATGATGCGCAACGATGCATGCATGGGCCAGGGTGTGGCATCGTTGGTCATGAGACTGACTCGCCCTGAAGCATTGGCAAGTCTCAGCCATGATGAATAATCGATTACAGAAATCCATAATCGTAATTGGTGCACAAAACAATTAACCAATTAACCGATTAATCGTGTACATCACTAGTATAGGATATTCATTCAATTGACAAAGCCATTATTTGATAACATTTTTGTTGAAAGGTGGAATGTTCATCTTAAAGTGTGCATAAGCACTATAACTGACCTGCATGAATGTAGCTGTGTGGTTTTTGCAAGTGACTGAGTGTTCATTTAGAAATCTCATCTCTGTTCTTTATTTTTGTTTCACTTAAACAGTGATGATTTTTGTTTCAGTTGGCAGAAGAACCATTGTATGTTTAATCATTGCGGCACTTGTCCGAACGTGACAGGCTGGTCTGTCATTTAACACAAAACTATGAACTCACCAAACAAGTGGCATGAAATGTTCTCACAAGACATTTATTTTCTTTTTGTGGAAGACAAGGGATTGAAATGAAACAATTTTTCACACCAAGCGGTGTGATCCTTTACCAGGTTGAAACACAAGGTGTAGACAACAACAAAATGATCATTGAATATCTCATCATACAACATTTGTGGACCAGAAGTCTGACAATGCAAATCACAGCACAGAAAATCTCCTCACTTGTTGCTGAACCAGCACCATTGCTCTTCATTGTATTTTTGCAGCGCAAAGCAATTTGTAGGGCCCTATTAGGCTTCTTTGTACATTGTTAGACCATTAGCCATTAAGTGCTGTTTT
This sequence comes from Nicola tetela, assembly GCA_028565695.1. NCBI lineage: Eukaryota > Metazoa > Porifera > Calcarea > Clathrinida > Clathrinidae > Nicola > Nicola tetela. The sequence continues at coordinate 1,093 of JAOWAW010137842.1, forward strand.
GTAAGAGCTCTTGTTAAGCAGTATTAATGATTATGGTAATTCAACTCTGTCAGTTCTGTCATGTGATAAGGCCCTCAATGCAATTGGGAAATGCGCACATGCACACACACACACACACACACACACAGAGTAACCCACAGTGACTAGCCTGTCCTTTCATTGGTGTCCTCTTGCTCTCTGTCAGTCTTTATTTATTTTTTAATTTCATTTATTTTTATTTATTGTTACTATTATTTTATTGTTTCTTTTTAATTTTTATATTTTTATATTTTGAATTTATTTTATTTTCTATTTTTATTTTTACTTTATTTTCTTTTCCTTTTCCACTTTCTCCTTCACCTCTTCTATGTCATCCCAACTGTACATGCGATGTGGCATATACAAATGGCACGTGTGGCGGTATTTGCAATAAGTGCATGTGTAACGTGGCTTAGGCGATAGGTACGCGTGTGATGTTTGCACAAATGATGTGGTGCATGTGGTTTCCCACGTGACACAGTATATGAGCAGTTGCAGTTATAACGTGGTGCAAGCCTGTCTTTCAAGCTAGTTTGAATTTTGCTTTCCTTGTACAGCCCTGGGACCCACTGCCATGTCTTACATCCCTTCTGTCTTGATTAGGTCCTGAAACAGAATGGGCTTAGTCTTGCACAAGTGTTATAGGTTTTTCTCTCTCTCTCTTCCTCTCCGCTTCAGTTTCTGTGCAGACTGGCAGTGATCAACTGATGAACAGGCCAATTGCTGCTGTTGTAATTTTCATTTCACTTCTTGTCTTTTTGCGTGTGAGATGTGCTCTGTTGATTGCACCTTTCTTTTCAAATTGACGCACACACACACACACACACACACACAAAATGGTTGTCTCCATCATGCAAGAACTTTAGCAGTGTGACTGCCAACCCTACCTGCCTGTACAGATGTGAAAGTGATGGCACCAGCAAAAATTCACTGACTTCAGAAATAATAGCATGCAAAGTGATTGGTTTCAAAAAACTGTTTTGTTTTCTTTCTTTTTTTTTTCCATTTTTGCCCTTTATATACAGCAATACATTACTCCTTTGATTGGTAACTTGGCAGCTGCATACCGATCAATCTATGAGTCTCAGAAAGGTCGAGAGTTCTTTGGCCTGAGGGACTTCTACAGTTTGGTGAAGATGCTTTATGGTGTGGCGAAGGAGAAACATGGCTCGCCAAACTGGCCAGAGATTGAGAGAGCAGTGCGGCGCAATTTTGGTGGATTGATATCAGAAGAACCCGTTGAGAAGTTCCGTGCTCTTCTTTTGGACAGTCATAATGACTATCAAGGTGAGGAGGTTTCTGATATTGTGATCCGCTCTAACCAAAAAAAAAAACTAATAGACTGAATGAACATTCAGGGTTTCATTTATTTCCTTTTCTTGTCAGTGTAAACTGTTTATGCAGTGGTGAAAATATTTGAAGGAATGTGCTACCTGACCAGGAACATGTCAGGCAATGAAGTAAAAATCTCTTAGTGGTATGTTTGTTTCTGCTTCTGAAAAATGTGATTTTGCTAGTAATTTTGGGCCAGTCAGAGCTGTGTCCCAGTGCTGATTGGCTCACAGCCACTCTTTGTGCTGTAAAGTGTCCAAAATTTTCTGCCTTAACAGAAAGTTTTTGTCCTTTACTGACACCATTCATATTAGGTGAATTAACATACTGTAAAGCAACATAATGTCAGCTTCATTTAATTTTTGGCCTTTTTCACCCCGTGTCAGAAGCCAAAAATTAATCAAAGTTGAACGCCCGCAGCAACCTCCACGAGGCCCAGGATGTCTTGCGTAGGGGTTCACACATTTAGATATTAGATCATGTCAAACAGGAGTGACAAACCTTGACATAAAGCCAGATTGTTCTGACAGATTAGTTGAGCAGTGAAGACCAAGTCTGTAATTTTGGTAGGTGCTTGATCAATGCAGGTTTTGAGTCTGCTGTACACCATCTCAGCCAATGAAAAATTAGAAAATTATTGATTCTTTTTCTTATTAAAATTATTTTTCTGTTGTGGAAGGAGGCCAAGCCTGTCATAATTATGTCTTCATTTGCAAGACAAAATGCCAATACACTTGACTAGTAAACACTATGCAAACATGTCAGTATGTACCAGATACAGTTTATTGATTAAACCTCAGTGATCAGATATGAACATGACTTGCTGTTGTCTGACCATCACCTGATCATTTCAATGTGCATTCCTCTCCAGATGTTGAATCATGCTCTACACTCAACCTGATCAGGGCTAGCTTGGAGCGGGAGGGTAGTAAGTATCACCATGGCGACAGTCGTTACCTCTTGGTTCTGACGGAGAACTGTGATGCAGCTTTGGACATTATGATGTCTCATCTTCTTCCGCCAAAGGACACAGTGGTCATCTTTGGAAGCAGCTTTCCCAAGGACCAAGAATACACACAGGTTGGTTGAACAGGCTGAATAGTGTGGAATATATGCAAGTGAGAGCTGTTACACTTGCCTTCTAACCCTGGCTTGTGTGACTCATGCCATGAAAAACCATGGCCATGGGTTGGCTCTTATTAATGGTAAAAAAGTTATGATGAACAAATGAATTGTGCAAGTACTGGTCTCTTTGTTGCTTTCATTGTTTACTTATTTCTGCAAGCAGTTTGTTCTCTAGGTTAAGTGAAGGTTTCACTGACTGCACGGGTGTGCATCTGTGTGTGAATGTGTATGTGTGCATATGTGTGTGTTTGTGTGTGCATGTGTGGGCATGCCTGCATCCACATGCATGTGAAAGTTTGTGTACCTGTGTTCACTTGTTAGCCTGCTAAGTGAAAGGGGTAATAAAATATTACTGAATATGGTGTACACATGTATGTCATATAGCAATCAATGGCTAACCCTTTTGCAACCTCATTGTTTGATGACAAAACAGGTGGTTTACAAAATGAACCATAACTCAAAAACGAAGAAAATTTTATTTTTGGCAAGTATGCTTTTTCTGAAAGGATTTTCCCCAAGGAATCCAATAACATTATTTGTATAGCTGAAAACCGCTTATTTGTAGACCACTGCATAAGTTTAATAGCTCGCAATGTGCATCCATGCATAGTCATTGGTGAACTGAATTAACCAGGCAACAAGAACAGGTGTAAAAGGTAGCTTGAAGAAGGAAAGTTCATTCATTGGCTGAGAATTAGGTGGCAACGAAAGGCCTGCTGGTTCAGCAGGGTGAAAATGTGGAGGATCACTGGCTCCATTGTTGTCAGAATCATCCCAGCCTTTCACCACATTAAGGACGTTCCCCACAGTGGCCATAGCCACACTGCCACAACCATGACATCTTCCTCAGGTACCCCTTCCTCTGCCTCATCTTGTATCTGCCCCTCTCACAGTGATATGTCCATATTCTTGACCACCTCAACCTCGACCTCTTCCTCAGCCACCAACACTTTGGTCTTTTCCTTTTCCTTGTCCACAAGCTGGAGCTCCATGAGTTACACCTCCTGCACCATGACCGCTGCACACAACAGGTGCATCGAAGTCATCCTTACTTTTCTCATCCCCTTTGTCCTCACTTAAGAGAACCAGCAATTCTGGGTCCAATTCAGTGTCACTCAGGCCCAATAATGACTACGTAGAAAGATCATCACTGGAAAGTGGCTCATTATCCTCTAAAAAAGAAATGTTCTAAAGCAGCAGCAGCGTCCATAGCACACGACCTCAAGTGAGATTCCCTATGTGAGTGAGCAGCACGATGGGAATGTGGACAGTTTTCTTCAAAACTTCCCAAGCAAACCCTCGTTTTCTTTTATCTCAATCCTTTTCCTAGCAACAACACTGTACTCTAACTCAGTTCCTTCAAAAATGTACACAAAAAATGTTCCACAATGAGCACATCATTGACCAATATCGGTCAAAATTTTGACTGGCAATCATAAAAGGGTTAATCTATGCCACCACTGCACCCCATTTCATTGTAAGCTTAGCTGTCACTCAATAACCTTGGAAGAGTATTACGTTAAACCCAAGCAAGTTGTGGCTGGATCAACCTGTATGATTTTTAGGGCTGAAACGAACATTCTTAATCAAAAAGAATCGGATTAGTTTTTAACAAACAGCTATTAGAATACTTCTATCAACAAACCCCGTATCGGCCATTCACAATTGCTTGATTACAACTTGACAACTGAAAACGACTTCTGCCAGTGTCTAGTACCCAGTACAGTAAGCATGCTTAGAGATGTGACACAACTGCTGTACACCAGGATCCAATTCACTGGAGATCAGAGACACATTTTCAGTTGAAGCCAGCAAGTAAATCTAGTCTCAGATACAGACAAGACCTGTTGCGGTTGAATCTGATATGCTGGCAAGGCACTTCTTGTCAGCTCTGATATGCAGATACCTGTGCGGCTTCCAGGGAAATTGATTGTCTCCAAGACATACTTCACAAGGTTCCAGTCCTCATCTAGAAAGTGAGTAGTCATAATATTGTTGCAAATGCCTGCATGGCTTTGGATGACCAGATTTCAGTTCTAAGGGCAAGTGAACTTGTCTCACAAAAACGTACCTTTATCATCACTTTGCCTTCTGCGAAGTCCTTGATCAGAGCAATGATGTTGGACATGGAAGGCAATTGATAGTTTGGCTCCATGAAAGCAAGCAGCTCCTTAAGGCCCTAGTCGTTGACTATCAAAATTGGTCTCCTATCAAGCTGGGGCCACCTCGATAAGATGTGTGTGATCTCATGCTGCACAAGAGTTGAACACGGCTTGCTTCCATGTGGCTCCACCATGACGAACTTGTCCACAAACGTTTGCTTGCTTTCTGCAGCTTCCAGAGTCGATGAACTATTCTCTGCCTGGACTTCAGACTTCACCCTGATACCAGTCTTGTGCTTTCTCTGCAAGTGCAACACGAGATTCAATGTTGTCTCACCGTTGTAGGAAAACGTTTTTTTTGCACAGGAGACCCTTGGCACTACCCTTGCCACAGTGAAAGTGGCTCCATACCTCCAACCGGCTGCTCTTCTCAAACAGCAGTTGCACTTTCATCTGGGATCCAGCACCTGCACTGGATGCTGATACCAATGCTGATCCCCTTGCAAGCAGCCCATTGCCTGAACTATCCATAATTTTCTAATCGGCTCTCTCTATCAATCAAAACAGCAGCACAGACTACAAGGGCAGAACTCTTCACGAGGCTGCCAGTGCAATGGTGATGCTGGATGGAGTTATGGTATATAGTTCCAGTGTTACACATGACATGTCAATATCAAGAATGGCGCAACATTTGAGTTGACTCAGGTGACAACCACAGACAGTAGATAAATCCTGCCTGAGTCTACCAGGTCAGCTGTTGTGAGCAGTGCAGGCAAGCTCTGTGACAATCCACGTGGAGCACATGGCACCTTCAGCTTCTGGCAGTCCTTGTTCTCATACATCGGGCAGAGAATGCAAAGGCCCTCACAACTATGCATATTAAATATTTTTTTAAACGAACGTCTGTTTTCTAATGAACTGTTTCAAACAAACGTTCAAACAAACTACTAGCTGAATGTTCACTAAGAATCAGTGTATACGTTTCAGCCCTAATGATTTTGTCAACTTTTTTTCTAGATCTGCAGCTGTTTTCAAAGTCAAATTTCTCCTGTGTATTCATTCAATACTTACAAACCTGAAACACTTTCCCAAGTCTCCTCTTTAGCAGTTTGTGATGAAAAAGCAGTGAAAGATCCCCTTCCTGTTCAATGTACAATTTCAATGTTGTGGAGCAATTGCTTTCACAGTTTATGAAGATTTAAAGGTGCTATGTGTATCATCTTACCTTTTGTAAGTGTTAAGATTTATGTCTTGGAACTGTTCACATTTCTAAGCATTTTGTCAGGATTGTCCCAATGATGTCCTAAATATCACTGTTCTTTGTGCCCTCACTCAGGTGTGTCGTGATATTAACCGCATCAAGGTGTGTATGGAAACCGGCCAGACAGTCATTCTTCTCAACTTGGAAAATCTTTACGAGAGTCTCTACGATGCTCTTAACCAATCGTTTGTCAATTTGGGTGGCCAGAAATATGTCGACTTGGGCCTCGGCTCACACCGTGTTAAGTGTCGCGTGGACCCGGAGTTTCGGTAAGATCATGATGCTGAGTCAAGGATAGTTTAGTGGCCTATCCATTGCATTGCTATAACCTGGATGCTTTCGATAAAGGTATAACTAGACTTGATGTGCCATTAAGAGTAGTTAACAAGAAGAGAAGTGTGTCACTTGTTGAATTTTGTTTGTTTTCGTTTTTCATGGCAGGCTAATTGTAATTGCCAAACGAAAGGCAGTTCAGGAACACTTTCCAATACCTCTCATCAACCGCCTGGAAAAGCACTTCCTTGCAATGTCAACTGTGCTCTCACAGCAACAGACTGACATGGCCAGGGAGCTGACTGTATGGATACAGTCCTTTTCTACCATTTGGGCGACCATCATCCAACGCAGCAAACACCAGTTCCAAGAGGGAGATGCCTTTATTGGTTACCATGGTGATACTGCAGCAGCTGTGATCCTACGTGCATGTGCAAGTCTCTTGGGTGATAGTGACAGCGTTAAGGACTGCAGTGATACACAATGGCAAGAGGAAGTGCTCAAGCAAGCAAAGTATTTGTTGATTCAAATGTGCCCTCCTGATGCTTTGGCTCGTCTTTCCCACGCAAGACTACAAGATGGTGAAGTGGAGCATTATCGCAAGGTCTATTTTGAAAATCAACACCACACCAGTCTCGTTGATTGCCTTCAACATGAGCTAGCTACTCTGTCTCCTGGTGAAGACCTTTGCATGCAAGTCACAACTCATTCTCGTCTTCTCTCAGGTCCTGACATTCCACAGCTGGCTGCTGATCTGCAGTTAACAGAGCAACAAGTACACTGCATGCTGCTCCAGCAGTTCCACACTGAACAGCAGTTCTGTCAAGACATGGCCAACTTCTTCAAAAGTGAAGATTTTTCTGTGAAGTTGCTAATTGTACAATGTGATGCTGGTGATCAGCATAGTGATCTGCTGGCCTGTGCTCGCCATCGTCTGAGAGAAGAACGCGACAGTGCACAGCGATTATTGTCTACAGGTAATAGAGTCAATCTGCATGTTGTCTTCATTGTGCAACTACCTCATGTTGCCGGTGGCTGCTTTGAAGGTGTTCAGGGTGGCCTGTGGTGTTCACTCCACATTGATGAGCTTCGTCCACCAACCACTCTAAAGTACCCATTGGTCACAGCTCTTGTTGGCAAGTCCGTTAGTGAGCTCTTCTCTGCTAGTCTACCAGCATCACAACGTACAGCATCAGTGTCCCCACAAGGCTCATTAGATGTTGTTCCAATGGATGTGGACTTTGATAACTCACGTCATTCCAATGTACATGTAGGACCTCCGCTGGATCTTCGCTATCTTCTGGTCAGTTGTTTACAAGGAGCAGCATCGCGTTTGGATGACTGCGATCCAAGTGCTGTGACAGACATCGGTGAACGTGTGCGCATGCGCATCAAGCGACTCCGCCATGCTTTGCTTGACAACAGTCTCCATGGCGACTTTTTGGGTGTGCTTGCTAAGCGTATGTATCATCTGCTCTTCGAGCAAGATGAACTTGCTCCGAATGCGCAGAACTGGGCCCAGAATGAGGCACTGGCTACAAGTGGCCTTCAAGCTGGTGGAACATTTCAGCGTGCTCTTTGGCTGAAACTTCAGACAATTATCAAGCCAGTGTTTGCCCAAGTCTTGGCAACACTAGATTGTTCCTCCAATGCTTGCCATTTTGTGGACTCAGATCCATGGCTGCAGCAGCTGGCTGTGGCTATCCTGGCAGACAAACAAGTTGTAGAGATAAGCCTTGACCAGTTAACCAAGAACAGTGGTGCTGTGTCACAGCTTAGTCATCGTGTTCCAGTTCAAAATGTTGGTGCTCGAGATCACTTCTTTGAGTGCAAGTTCCCATTTTCTTGGCTGGTCAAAGCCCAGGTGGATACATTGATAACAACTGCAAGAAGCGCAGCCGAAGAGTCGGGCAAGTCATTGACCAACTGCTTGCGTGCAGCGATCAGCCAAATGCCACTTAGTGAATTGATGTCAGACCTTATGGCATGCCACGGTACAAACATGATGCATCGCTACCTCCATGACTTTGTCCACATTGTCTTTCATGTACGAAACCCACATGAACTCGCTCTTCTTCAGGATTGCTTGCTGGCATCGCAAAGGGAGGTTCAGAAAGGTGATGAGATAGCTGTGCTGGATTTGGCATCGGTGCATGCAGCTTATGAGGAGTTCCAGGCTCGCATCCTCTGCCTCGGTCACCTGGTGCAGGCAAATCCTTTCGAGAGATCGCTAGCAGAACATGTCCTTATTGTGGTCAACAAAGGTGACACTGAAATGGTGAGTTGGTTTAGCCTGCTGAGTTGCACGAGATAAACATATCACTGGTGTGCTTGGGCTTGTGACAAATCATTTGGTGAATGAAGATGAAGAAATATTCTATTCTCTAGCCTCTTAGCTGATTTGATTTTGGTGCTGAACCCAAGTAGTACAGTTTTGGGGTTAGGATCAGATGCTCTGCGCATTTTACTCATATCATTATGGTTGGTTTACAGGAATTTGACATTCTTGTTACTGGAAGGAAGATTATGACATTGTGTTAAATCTCACATAATATTGTGCTTGTTTCTGTGTTTTTGGTGTAGGTTGGCGACTTGTATGGTCTACATTTTGCTTAAATCCCACACAATATTGTGCTTGTTTCTGTGTTTTTGGTGTAGGTTGGCGACTTGTATGGTCTACATTTTGCTCTAAAGGAACTACAGCCAACTGCACAGAAACTGTCCACCAGGGACAGTCAAAGCCAGTGGCTGGGGCAGTTCACATCTCTTAGCAGCGCCATAGATAGTCTTCTGGCAACACTACAACGAGATGAGGTCAAGCTAGGTCCAGCTAGTCAGCGTCTTCTGAAGAGCTGCAGGCAAGAAAGAGCAAATGTGTCATCTAATATATATTTTCGTTTGTGTCTGTCTGTCTGTCTGTGTGTGTCTGTGTGTGTCTGTGTGGGTGTTTGTGGGTGTGTCTGTCTGTAACGCATGCATTCAAAAACCACTGAACCTATTCGCACCAAACTTGGACGAGATCCTTCCTCAACATCTCGGACGTGTTATGATTGTATTTTTAACTTTCCTACCTCCCTCGAAAACCCTGAAATCGCCCTTCCAAACGCCGACAAGTGCATCTTCCCATGGCCTACGCTGACTCCAGTGCTCCATGCATTTGTTCGGTCTCATGGACCTGATACCGCAACGTTCACACCTCTACATGTAGACAATGCATCACAGCTGCCAATGGGCACGATTTGACTGCAACAATGTCGCACTGCCGCATTCTGCCGCAGCTGGGCATGAAAACTGCAACAATGTCGCAGTGCTGCATGCTGCCGGCCACAGCTGTGATCTCGTGCCACACATAAACAAATGTGCCGTTTGCCAACTTTCCCAAATGTATAATACTGCTGCACAATGCAACCAGTCCGGAGCTTGCCTTGAAGCAGATCGTGAAAGCACTGCACTTGCACGAAGTCTTGATTGTGGGAAACAAAGGCAAGCTCGCTTGGAACGGTGTGCTGAAAGAGCAATTGCACGACCAACGGAAGGTAGATGGAAGAATAGGTTCCTACACAAGTACGAGGATGATACCGCGTAGCGGCAAATACCAGCGGGCCCAAGCCCCACAGGCACAAGGACTGGTCGTATGCAGACTGGTATTAATGCAGCGGCAAATACCAGTGGGCCCAAGCGCTGCAGGTGCGAGGACTGGTCGTATGAAGACCAGTATTAATGCAACACTTCACTACGACTGTTCACTTTTTATGACAGTCATCCTGACCTCATAATCGGGTAACTATGCTATCATGTGCACGATCCACATTGAATGATCCGTGCGAA
>JAOWAW010137854.1:0-11030 GCA_028565695.1 Nicola tetela
TTGCTACTTTTTTTATCGCCAAAACAGTGGACGATTAAGATGACGGCCATTAGCTATGACAACTAGAAAGACGATCACAAACAAAACGTACACGCACAGACCCCAAGTGAATTCGTCGTAGCAGCCGTCCAAAAGGCTTCACAAATCAGCCGAAAAACCAGTGATATACGTTGATCTGACAGATGTGGTGGACTAAGGCTCCTAGCGTAGACTCGAGAGAGTACTAGTCCGAATACCTCTGGCACGTGCGAAACCCAGGACGTCAGCGAATAAGACTGTTTTTCTCCGGGACTGTACTATCATGTGCACGATCCACATTCAATGATCCATGCAAAGCACGGGTGAGTATGCTAGTATATTATACTATTACTTATTATTGTTCCTGAATTTCCTTGCATCGAATTTCCGCACATCGCATACGTTTCTTACGGGAGTCAGGAGGAACTTCAGACTATGTGCTCTGTGAAGGGCGCTTGACGGAGAGCTATAAATTAGTATAATAACTCCATGGGTTCCCGGCTTTTCACGCGAGTAGACGTACCTATGGGCATCTGACCGCACGTCAAATACAGTTGCAGTGCGAATTCGCTGCTCCGGCTGAGTTGGTCAACTGGCCTCTGGGCCTTACATGCTCCACGGTGTGATCTATGGGGGATTGCTACTTTTTCTCCCACGTTTGACTGAAGGGCACATGGGTATGGAACACGTTCATATCGTCGTCTATCGTGCATGGTACATTGTTTCAGGTGATGGTGTAGTCTTCGAGTCAGTTCCTGTAATTGTGTTACGTCCTGGGCCATAAAGAAAAGCTCCCGGTGCTCTACCACGTACCACCTCGCAGAAGAGAATCGAAAACGGATGATGGCAGTCGATCGTTCGGCAAAGTGGGACGGCAGCGGAAGCGAACGTAGCGAAGAAGCGACCACGGATGACGGCGATAAGCGGCGTCGAGTCGATAAAGCCGACACCAAGAAACCTCCGTGGAAGAACTGCTTCATGGTGCAACGCTTTTCAGATCGTGACGGAGGACAATATCCGCGAAATCATGGGACGGCTTTTATTACCAACTTACGTCGAGAAGGCCTCGATGGTAAGAAGTACGTTGTCTTGCTAACGGCCGCCCATGTGCTGATGGACAAGGAGTCAAATACTCTCTTGCCAAGAATAAGACTCTTGCACGCGTCTGACTTGGCAGACGCTCAGAGCGATAAGCAAGGCTGCCCAACTGCCTTCTTAGATTTGAAGATCAGTGACACCAGCGCTTACGGATGGTACAACATTTCCTCAAAGTTTGATAGCACAGCCCGCAAGACGTGTCGAGCGGATTACGGCGCGATCTTCGTCGAATACCAGTTTATGAGGGTCGCCATGCGCGCACGAGGCGGCGTAGACAAGAGCACGTGCCTCGTAGTTGATCCTGAGTGCATTGCTGACGCTCTGCGTGAGCGGTCGGGTATTATTATTGCCACTGCAGCTGGCTTTGGCGCACACTTTCCTGTCAGTTACCGTCCGGACGGATCGGGAAAAGAAGATTTTGACAATTCATCAGAGAATCATCAACTGCTTTTTGCGAGCGGCAGGTTTCTTTCGCACCTAACTCAACTTGGACCTCATGACGTGAACAAAGCGGCCGTCCACATTGCTGATACTAGTGAAGGAACGAGTGGAGGGCCTGTCTTCGTTAAGGACAGAGACTCAGGACGATATTACGCGTTTGGAATCCACTGTATCGGTGTTCAAAGCCAGGAATTTGCGAAGCTATGCTCGGGAGCTGTGCCAGATGAGCTGAAGAAGAAGAAAGCTGTGAACATTGCAGAGGTTATCAGCGAGGAGCTGATAAAGTGGTGTAGAGCACCTTCATCAACATCTTTCCTCCGTACCGGTAAGAAATTATGACTGGAAATGCTCACTCTGGTCAGTTAAGGAGTGACTAGAGCCCCCAAAATTGGCCTCAGCACTCTGAAGACATTACTTTCCGCAGATGTTAAGGTGCTAGGTGGCGCAGGACACATGCGCACGCATCCTACTCTGACTTGAAAATGGCGCCCATTACCATGACAACTGGATAGGAACGCATGAACTTCAGTGTAATAATACGCGTGCGGCGACGCGATACGCATTCACAAAAGCGTTCCCATGCAGCCGTCAACCTGGTCATATGCAAAGCGCTGTACTGACTGCAGATTATCCCAAAAGCATGCCCAAGAGGGAAGTGCAGCAATTTATCTTGGATGGTGGTGGTTGCTGCGCATCGCTACTTAGGTAATGAGCTTTTGAACAACTTTCTGGATTCATATAATATGGTCACCAACCTTATAAGGAATTTAGAACAAGATTTCTATATTTTTACATTCAAATGCATGGTCAATGTTGGAAATTTTGAAAATCATTTTCCACACCTAAAACCTGGTGACCCTCCAATGTTTGACCATTTTCCCACCAATCCAGTCATGGCCAATGCTCAGCTGAATTTTTATACCATGTTTTAAGAAAAATGTTCAGTGTCTGGAGCCACCTTAAGGGCAATGAATAATATATTTCCACACCAGCAGTATGCCTCAAACATGTGTTGACTTCAAGAACTTGAAATCGACAAACAGTGCGGAAAAGACTACCGACAAGACAATGGGCCAGATCAACGATCTGAACAACTTTAATGAACATAAGATAGTATATGAACTGCCTACCTGCTGAAAGAATTTATGCAGGTAACTCTGAAGAGCTTGACACACTGGCATTACTGTGCTTCGCATATGGTGTCCATACATTTAGATGCGGAAGCTGTTCAGCAAAATACACATTGTCCCAAAGCTTTGTTGAAATTCATGGCAATGCGTTTTCACAGGCTTTTTCTTTCACCTGGCTATGTAATCTACAAATATGAAGGAATCTTCTCATCGTTAACAGTAAACTGCTCCTTCCCTCCCATTCACAGTAAACTGCAGTGTTTTGCACTTAGCAGTTGTTGCTTCCTGCAAGCAGTTTCAAGTATTGATAAGACGCAGCTAGTGCTGCACTAGCTTAAACCGGACTAAAAGTTTCGAGCAATTACAATCTATGGCAACGACAAGAACGGAGGAAGCATCTTCCTGCAGCTTATCCTATACGACAACAGAGGATGACTGACATTCTCTACAAGAAGCTGGACAAACAAGAATCCCAAGTACATTGTAGAAGGAAGAAAGTGCAGCTTCGCTTTGGAGCGGCACACACGCCTGCAGGCAGGGATCAATTGTTGATCATTGGTCCTGACCTTGGCTGTGCTGTGCACTCTGCACTGCATGCAGCTGGCAGCATGATTGTGATGGTGCAGCTGCAGTATCAGTCATGCCCAATCATGTCAGATCAGGCATGTCATGACAGCGTGCAACTGCAGCACGCTGACTCATTGTATGCTCACATGGTGTTGATCATACATGTAGGCATAAACGGCTGCAGTTTGGGCATGCAATCTATGGCAGGACAGGGTAGTCACTACTTAACCAACTTATTCTACTGAACATAACTGAGTAGCGGAAAGGCCAATATTTTCCCACATGTTCTTTTTTGTGCATATGTGCCATGGCGTGTGTACACGTGCGTAGTGTGGCCTACATGCATGCATGTGCTCTGTGACATGCTTGTGTGTGTGTGGGGGGGAGGCACACACCATCGGTCCTTGTGTGTGTGTGGGGGGGGGGGCACGCACCATCGGTCCTTGTGTGTGTGTGTGGGGGGGGGGGCACGCACCATCGGTCCTTGTGTGTATGTACATGTGCATGTGTGCATGTCTGCCAATGCTTTCTTTCCATATGGAAATGTATGCTATGGGTGGATAACCACTTAATAGTAGTGGCAAATTTGGTGCATGTGCATTGGCCTCAACAATCGCATTGATCTGCCATGAGCTATGCGAGTAATAGGCCACAGAGGCCTAGGGGCATGTTGATCGTCGCGTCATGCAGCCTGGTGCTGGTCTGACCTCATGTAGAACTTTATCTTTCACCAGTGATTCGCATGTTCACCAGCTAATCCGTGATGGCGCTAAGTGATGACCAACATTCCATCCATCACCAACTTGCTCCAATCAGCACCAATTGTCTTGCTTTTTTCGATCAGTTCATGTCATCATATGTCAAACTGTAAGAACCCAGCCAACATAAGCAGCCCAAAATTTGCTGACTATTATCAGCCTATCGTTTGGATTTCCATTGCCATTAAATTTTGTTAACAATTTCAGAGCTTGCACTTTGAACACTCCTGACAATTCACCTGTGTGTACTGACTCCTCATATACCAGATCTGCCAAGGAAGATTAATTTGTGGATATCATCTGATTTTACTAAGCCCAAGCAAGAGGTAGCTGTCCTTAAAGGATGGGAGTAATTAACAGGTGAAACAGTTGGTTCTACGAAATTTCACCAAGTCCTCTCTGTGAAAATAATTGTCATTACATTACTGGGAGCCTAGAGCATCAGCAAGGGCCTGTATGATGATTTATGCAGAGATTATAATGTTAACTGCTTGCAATAATCCATTTGTGTAAATGAACACAGTCTGTAACTCAACCAGATCAGCACTATAGGCAGAGACTGTGTGCAGGATTTTTCTTCTTTGGCCAGCCAGGCCCAGGCTTTATAAATAAGCTATAGGCAGAGACTGTGTGCAGGATTTTTCTTCTTTGGCCAGCCAGGCCCAGGCTTTATAAATAAGCTATAGGCAGAGACTGTGTGCAGGATTTTTCTTCTTTGGCCAGCCAGGCCCAGGCTTTATAAATAAGCAGGTAGTGCAACATGTCATGGTGGAAGTTCATGTCATTATAGGCTTCATGTGTATAAACACTTTATGATCACTATAACCAGGAGAAGTCTTAGTTACCAAGGCAGTACATTTATGACTGCCTTGTGAATAGTGACTGAGTGTTATCATTGACAGGAATGAGCTTCAAACTCTTTGCCATTTGCCTGTTGAAGTGAATTTTGGCATTTCGATAGTGTGCACAAAATTCTACATGTATCGCGTTTTTGTCCAGTTTAGAAACTCATGTGTTCCCTATTACGGTGTTCTATTTGTCTTTTCTATGCAGGCCATTCACTTGCCTCTCATGGTTTGTCAAGAAAAACCAGACAGCATTGCCTGCTTGATTATATCTTCCTCACCTCAATTTGCATTCTCCTGCTAGCTACTTTGTACACATTTCATCATTCACCATTGCCAAAGCCACCTTGGCAGTTGAAAAATCATCTTCATAGCCTCTACCAGACTGATGCACACAACGTCTTGAACCCACTGTTTCAGACAACGTTGACAGCAGCCAGTATTCCACTCAAACTTGCTCACCTCACTATTCTCACCAGAACAAACCAAGCTGGCACTGGTCCCATCTTTCAACAGGAAGGAGTCATTGCCATATCTGAACTCTTTTCAACATTTCGGTCACAAGCAAACAAAACGTTTCCTTCACCCAGGCGTGTTATGGTCTATGGTGTGCCTGGTGTTGGTAAAACTACATATCTTTTGAAAGTCGTGCCGTACCAATGGAGTCAAGGTGAAGTGTTGCAGGATAGATTGGTGTTGGGGTTTTCACTGGAGCATCCAGAAGTTCAGAATGCATCCGGCTTAGATGAATTGATCTCGGTTTTGGGCATTAGCAGAGAATCCAAACGACGTATGTTTCAGGAAGCCAAAGAGTTCCTAGAAGACCACGATGAGGATGTCCTGTTCATATTTGATGCTCTAGATCAGAGTGAAAGCAAACTATCCCCTTACATGAGAGATCTGATTCGTGGTAAAAGGCTTCCGAAAGCGCACATTATTGTCACAGCTCGTGCAACAGCTTCCACCATTGAGTTTGCTGGATCATACATGAATCGAGAAGTGGAACTGCAACCCTTCACACTGGATGAAGCTACAAAATACTTGACTCAGCAAGAATGCTTGAGAAATAATGTTTCATCCAATATCATGACAATGGTCTCATCAAGACAGCTGACGGTGCCTTTTTATTTGGCAATGATGTGCGACTTTGTAAAAGGTTCCTGGCGCCAAATACCGCCAACAAATTTTCTGATGTTCCGGGAGTCGGTCATGCACTTGTTTTTGAGAGAAGACAGCAAGCAAGGCATGAAAGGAGGAATTCCCCACCATGCATCACTCACAGAGTTGCTAGATCTGTATAGAGATGATATCACAAATCTACAGAAGCTGGCATTTTATGGCTGGAATAGTAGCATTTCCATATTTACTTCAGCAGATCTGCAGTTGTGGAATGTGTCTGCAGAACAAATGGAAAGAGTTGGTCTACTTCTTCACCATGGAGTACCACTCATGTCAAGATGGGATAGGAGATACACATTTCAGCATCAGCTGTTCCTGGAATTTTTTGCAGCATGGTATATGGCCTCTGTTGTAAACAGACTTTCGCTCAATGGGTCAAGCAATCCATTTGCAGTAAGCATCCGGATCCGGCCAGATTTGTTTGACTTGTATTCTGCTGTAGGCAATCATAAGGAAATTCGTGAGGTGTATAAGATCCGTGATTACTCTAATGGTAGCGATCATATTGCTGATGATGATGATCACAGTCCCCCATATTTCACATGGGATTCATGTACTAATAATAGACTTTGTCGACTCCAGATAATGCTAGGCCAAAGCGTTTCCACAAGAATAAACTTGGATGATGATGTTGGCTCTTTTGTTTGTGGTGCCCTCCGCCAGGAGCTTCATGTGAGCTTGGTGCATCAGTTGCGAGAAAGATGTAGCCTGTTTGCGGGTACTCTGTCCATAGACATATCTCCTTGGTTGATTATGTGCTTGAAAGAGATGGTTCCAGAGACTATTATGGAGGTTTATGGACATAATGTCAATCAGAGAGCTAGAGTCTTACATGACTATCGCGTGCAGCTGGTACAATCTGCACTGAACATGACACTGCGCAGATGTCATGTGAGAAACAGTCACAGGACTAAACAACTGTGGCAGTTGCAGAGTTGCACAGGAACTCTAGTGATAATCCATGCTGGGTCTTTTGTACTAAATGAAGCCATACTGGAGGCTGTGGAAGTTTCTGTCCTACCTAGATCCATTCCTGAGCTCTCCATAGCGTATTTCCTGCACATGCATCAGGCTGTGGATTTCTCATGCAAAGACCTTCAGGCTTTGGCAAGTCTCCTTAGCACTACCTATAATGGGTATGTCTCTGAACTGTCTCTGACATCATGGGGACAGAAAGAACCGCTACGATTGCCTGTTTGTGACTTAGGTTATCTGAAAGGGAGGTACGTAATGCTGCATACGTGGAGTATCCTTATGGCACATAGTGAAGCTGGAATGAATCTGTTGAACTCTCTGTTGCAAATGAGTATGCCAAGGCTGAAAACAGTAGAAATTGGAGATATAGATTTAACAGATCCCACATTAACTGGCAACTTTCTGTATCTCGTCAGGAAACTTGCTGAAGTCAGCCACCTAGCTGTACTCAAACTTGGAGAACTTCAAGTATTTGCTAAAGAGTATTTGCCAAAAACAGAAGATGAAGATGTTTGTCGCGGTCACCTCCAAGCAGCCATCCGTATATTGTTAGCACATGGCACCCACGTACATATTAGATCCAATCAATATTTTCCCTGTGAGGTGTTTTCTCCTGATCAGTTGCAGCGCATACCATTGGAATCACTCTCTGCATATTTGCTAGTTACGGATGTATTTATTCCAGGTGATCGCATGTGGACCACTACAGAGAACTTTGCTGTGCTAATCAGAGCACCGGTGCTCCCACGAAGCCTTCTGATGAGTACTCCTCAACTAATGCTGGACAAGAAATATGAATTGCGTCGCTTTCAGCTGTTCAGAGAGAGGAATTTTAAGGAAATACTACACCGTTACAAGTTTACTTGTGTAAATGTAGTCATCCCTTGGAACACTGCGCTAAATGATGTGCACACTTGGCTGCATGAACTGCTAGATCTTGCAGAACGCTATGTAGCATTGACCAATTGGAGTTTAGGTGTCAGGGTTGAGGTCAAATCGAATCTCGACTATTTGCCAAGGCCTGCCTTGAAGAGTGTAAGTGTGGAAGGAAGATGTGCTTCAGATCCGGACCATCCCAGGGTCTGTGTACTAGTATTTAACTATCGACCTCGGCTGGATTATAGCAACCTCCATAACCATGGGTGCACAGCAAAGTCTCAAAGACTATACATTGATCCGTTCAGAGATCCATTAAAACAGTAAATTTATACAATTAAGTTCAGAGAATATAATATATAGTTGATGCTTGAACCAGTGACCAACACAGTGGACATGTTCTGAGGCTGATAGAGGGTTTCTGACAAGAACAATTCAGACTAATATCAAGAGGTAAAGAATGCAGGGAAGGAATAGCTAGCAAACATCACATGAAAATGGAAGCAAATGTAACCTTGTGGAGCATTTTTAAACTGGAATGTGCTAACTTGTTACAAACTAACACAAAGTGAATTACCAGTGCCTCATTTACCTCTGTAATATTTGTGAGTGCTAGCATGTGAAGGGGCATGGTGTTGTTTCATAGAAGACAAGTGAAAACAGCCAGGAATGACCTAGAAAAACGCACCATGTTAGTATGGCTCAGAAGAATGTTGTGACTTGATGGCTCAACGGCTCATCCCAAGTTTCTCATGCATTCATTGTGCACGAGCCCAAGACCATCTTATTTCAAGACTGGTAATAAAGAACTGAACTGCTGCCAGTCACACATGAGGGAAGATAAGAAAAAGGGTGGTGCATGTGTAGTGCTGTGCAGCAGCCATTATGTACAACTTATGTACAACTTGGGAGGGGTCAACATGGCATAGAAACAACATAAGTACATGACCTTCCTTACCCCTAAAACAAAAAAATGCAAAAACTAAAATAGAAAAAAATGTTGGAATGTCATCACAAATCAATCTTCACAGGCGGCCTTTGTTCACGTGGAGAATTCCTATGAACAGGAGCTGAACCAGTAGCTACTTGCGTCGAAGGATCTTGGACAGTTGGCTTGACGGTCGGAACTGTAGTGACATCTTGTTGCATTGATGGGGCAGAATCTTGCTGTACGATGGCTGGAACTTGGGAAGCTGTGGTGGGTGTGGTGTTGGGCTGGATAACGAGTGGTTGGATGAGGAGTTGAGCTGCAGTAACAGGGTGAGCTAGAGGACTAGGAAGAGCCGGCACTTCGGACTGAGATGAACTTCGACGTCGAAGATGTTCAATGTGTACATGACGGTTCAGGCTGGAGACGGACATGAGATAGGTCAATGGACCAAGGTGTTCTATGACTGTTCCTTCAAGCCATTTTGGCTTACTACTGGGACATGCATTGAAAATCCACACATAGTCACCACTTGAAAAATCATGCAACGGTGTCATGTCCACGTCGTGTTGGTGCTGCATAGCTGTCGCAAAACTTGGTTGCAACAATGAAAGTTGGGTTGTTGGTTGCTTCTTGAAAAGAAGACTGGCTGGTGACTGGCGTGTCATGGTATGTGATGTTGATCGGTACTGAAATAAAAATCTCGAAATGACTGCCAACAATGAGACTTGCGACGGTCATGTCTTGGGTGCTTTTTTTAACTCCTGTACAATCCGCTGGCATTCACCATTGCTTGCTGGGTGGTACGGTGGAGTATGCTGGTGTTTGATACCATTCTGCACACAGAACTCAAGAAACTCATTAGACACAGAATGAGGACCGTTGTCTGACATGAAAACTCGAGGCAAACTGAAAGCACTTATGAAGCGCAGCAAGTGGTGAATGGTATTAGAGGTTGTAGCAGATGAACCAAGTTCAAATACATCTATCCACTTGGAGAAAGCATCAACTAGCACTAGATAAAACTGGCCTTCAAATTCAGCATAGTCCAAGTGGATGTGTTCAAATACTGCTGCTGGATACACCCAGTGATGCACTTGCTCTTTTGCTGGACGATTTGCCTGCTTCTGGTAGTCATTGCAGTCGGCTGCAAGCTGAATGATGTTACCATTGAGACCAGAC
Source organism: Nicola tetela (assembly GCA_028565695.1). NCBI lineage: Eukaryota > Metazoa > Porifera > Calcarea > Clathrinida > Clathrinidae > Nicola > Nicola tetela. Next base: position 9,998 of record JAOWAW010137854.1, read on the forward strand.
CACCAGAAGAGACTGCAGGCGACTTATCTTCATGCAACTCACACCCAGATGACCCAAGTGCAGTTCTTTCAGAAGCTGAGAACGAAACTGCTTGGGAATAATTACCTGTGAGCCCCACAACAGACAGCCATGTTTAACATTTAAATTCGTTTGAACACGTTGAAAAGGCAAGAGAGAATCTTGAACATGACAGGCCATCCATGTAGAGTGTATGACATTGCTAGAGACACATTATGATCTAGCTAGCTAGCCTTAGCAATGTCACTAGCTTGAATTGGCATGAACTCACACGCATCAAACGCATACGATGAGACAGCATCCATAGCCAGTTGTTCATTAGTAGACGATAGAGGACATGGCAGATGCGAGAGACAGTCAGCAACAACATTGTCCTTACCACGAATATGCTCGAGGTTGAAGCCCTACTCAGCAAGAATGATTGCCTAACGTTGCAGTCATGATGCGGCTGTCTTGCTCAGCGACTTGTGTCGGCCAAAAATCTTGACCAGCGGCTTGTAGTGCGTTCTGAGCGTAAACCGTCAACCATAGATGTACTGGTGAAGACGGTGTACAGCAAACACGATGGCAAGCGCCTTGTGCTCAATCTGAGAATAATGAGACTCAGCAGTAGACAATGCCCTTGAAATATACACAATAGGTCGTACAGATTTGTCTGGATAGACTTGTCACAGAACTGCACCAATGCCTTGACCAGAGGCATCACCTTCGAGACACAAAGGTATATTGATATCGTAATGTGCCATAACTGGATCAGATACAAGATAATTCTTAGCCTCTTGGAAAAGCATGCTCACAATCACTTGACCAGACAAACTCTACACCATCTTTTAAGAGCTGATAAAGAGGATGTAACATTGCTGCATAGTCTGGAATAAACCTTCCAAAGAAGTTGACAAGGCCCAAGAAAGAACGCAGCGTAATTACATTGTATGGCCGTGGTGTCTTCTTCTTCTTCTTCTTCTTCTTCTTCTTCTTCTTCTTCTTCTTCTTCTTCTTCTTCTTCTTCTTCTTC
>JAOWAW010137887.1:0-10322 GCA_028565695.1 Nicola tetela
GAGTCTTCAGAGTCTCTTCCAGTGAGCATGTATCAGTGGCTAGCAAAAGCTAATCTTTAGGGCAGATATGCTTCACCAAAACTACCTGGACTTTCCAATCCGAACACCAGTCAAGCAGTAACTGGTGCTGAAGCTGCTCTGGTCATAGAGAGCAGAAACAGCATAGTTGAAGAGACAGTCTTGATGAAACAACCGAAAGGGAAGGAACATGGCTGTTACGATATCTACGATGAGGATAGCCAAGAACTCAGCCAAACACGGACCGACAAGGGCTGCAGAGCATTTCTCCAAATTGCTTGGATGCAACATTGTTCGAACAACTGTGCAGGGTATTGCATCTCAGTATAAGTGGAAGTTGGTGGTGGTCAAAGACACTGCATCCACTGTCAGTCTACTGCATTGTCAACATGGGCATCCAAAACTTCTTACTGCTGATGTGCAGCTGTACGTTCGGGCTGTGCGTGACACCGGTGGCATGATCAATCATGAACTCATCATCTGTGCAGCGCTGGGCATCACTTGTGCTCTGAAGCCCTCCTCACCATCAGAGAATGGCAGAAACCGAGTCAATCCTGCGACGGCTTGATTTGTCAAACATAAGGGAACGAAGGCTGCCCGCAAACTTCTGGACAACTTTACTGACCTTAAGGAAGACTTCCTGAAGCATGTGGCCAAGACCATCAAGGAGCACAACATTCCTCCCTCTCTGGTGCTCAACATTCATGAAACTGCCCTCCCCATCATACTTGTGAGTAACTGGATTCTTGAAGAGAGTGGTGCTAGCTAAGTGTCTATTACCGGCCTTGATGACAAATGCCAGCTCACCATGTTTGTTGGGTGCACCATAGATTAAAACAGTTGAGGTGACATTTTTCTCTGTCAGTTGGTCTGCATGGAGAATTAGAGCAAGCCTGCCGCCTAAATTGGTTGACAGAATCTGAGGCTGCAACAGGTGTGTGAGCTCAAATGGTAATTGTTTGCCTGCTCAGCAAGATGTACACTTCCTAGTAATACATAACAGCTGTGAACACTCATGTATCCTGAGCTCACATGGTGCTCTTGGTCACATAATTACTATCAAGTGGTGTGAGTGTTGACTAGCATGTAGCACCACGATTATCAAAATTGAGCAACAACTCGGTATCGCTGCCGGCTGCATCTTCCACCAAATTCCACGGGAATTTCACGTGAAGGTGGGGGACATTGAGGAGGAGTTGGTGGGATTTAAGCGAAAGCTGCAACTCAATCGTGATAACGGTGTTGAACATGGCACAATTTGGAATGCTGCTCTTTAGGTCAGTGTTGTGGGCCAAAAACTGCCCCAAAGTTGCTTTATGAGGGCTTAACGGACAGGTGCCACCCATGTAATGTGGCATTCCCTCCTCAGTGGGATATCTGGCATACTCCATCCCATAGCATTCATATAAAAGTGAACCATGTGATCAATGGATCAAGTGATCAAAGTTGATCCGAGTGATCACATTGAACCGATGCAAATAAACAAATATGTCTTTGGGCTTCTTCACTCTTTCCATGGCAACTGAAAATGGTGTCTGCAGCTGCAGTCACACAAGGCCTTCGCCTTCTTTCAATGTTTTTACATGTAGGTTGTCCAACCATGGCATGAACAAGAGCTCTGGCAAAGGCAACTATTTTGATGCCAATTGATGAGCTCCTGGAAGAAGAAGAAAACGAAGATCATGATGATGAGGATATTTTGCCACTAGTGTTAACACTTGCTTGCTACCATCGCAAGTCTATTCCCATAGTCAAAGGTTACGTGGAGCTGACAGATCGTTTCTTGGACTCAGATTTTCGCTGTCACTTTAGATTGCTGCCACACACTTTCGAAAGCCTCTTGGAATGCTTAGGAAATCGCCCTGAATTTCAGCCACACAAAGGGCAGGGTCGACCTCCAGTGCCTTTAAAGAAACAGCTGCTGCTCACTGTCCGGTTTCTGGGCACGAAAGATTCATATGTCGGCTTGTCGGATAGGTTCGGCGTGAGTATGTCCACATGTCACAAGGTGGTGCAGCAGGTTGTGATGTGCCTGTCACTCATGACGGATGTTTGTGAAATGGCCAAACAGCCCTAGGAAAATTTGGCAGATGCAGGAGGCATTCAGAGAGAGGTGTGATGTAGCTGGTATCATTGGGTGCATTGATGGTACCCATGCACCTGTTGTTCCCCCATCTGAGGGTGAACAGAGCTATTATAACTGTAAAAAGCAGCACTCGATCATCTTGCAAGCTGTCTGTGATAGCAATCTCATTATGACAAATGTCTAAGCAGGATGACCTGGGTCCACACACGATATGTGTGCTGAGGAATTCTCCTTTATTTTAGAAGGCTGAGGCTGATCGTCAGTCCTTATTTCCTGGCAATACATTTATTATTGGGAATCCTTCCTATCCAGGAAAGAGCTGGCTTGCCCCGACTTTGAAGCCGTCTCTGGCTGTGATGCCTTCCCAGCGCAAGTACTCCACCACATTGGCCAAAGTTCGCTTTAAAATTGAGTTAGCATTTGGGCTGCTCAAAGGGAGATGGAGAAGGTTAAAAGAAGTTGAGGCCGAGGTTGATTTCATCCTTCATGTCATTGTGGCTGCATGTGTTCTCCACAATGTGTGCCTTCTTTATGGAGAAGAAGAGTTTGACGACTTCATTTTCGAAGGACTGTCCAGAGATGAGATTGGTGAAGATGACTTGCCTCCAGATTTTCACCCTCTTCTTGATGGTGGCAGCCTTGTGGCACACCTTATAGAGATCACTTCAGCCTTGCCCTAATCAGAAAGAGAGCTTCCTTTGTTTTTCCTTTGCCTACATCATTTCAGCCTAACAGTAGAGCTAGTGCAAACCTTCAAATTAGTGTGCAAAGTTTTTCACTATGCAGTGTCATTTTCTTAGCCCTACCTTCCATCTTCTTTTCACTTTGCCTTTCTGCTTTATGTCTTCCAGGTTCTGTTGCAAAGTTTTTTTTTCATTTTGCCCTATTGTCTTATATAGGGTTGGTTATATGCCAACAGTGGCTTTCCCTCAGACCACTTTCTTGTCTTGATAGTAATGGAGGGTTTATTTCTCTGATTTACTTTTTTCAGGGAATCCTTCATATGCTGTAATCTGTCTCACTTTAATCATGTCTTCTCAGTGATACATATGGCAGATTTATGCTAGGTTAACCATGACTTGTTTTGTAATTTCCCTCTGGAAAGGATATGATGTATACTGATTTTCTAAATGTCATCAATGTGGAAGGAGAGAACAAATAATGTGACATGAAGCTGCTGACATTTTAATAGTGAAATACATTTACTCTGAGTTGTCAAAGCATGGGAAAAACACTTCATGACGGAGAGGAAGACAAGAGACACTGGAAAGAGGGTTGGCAAAGCATCAATTCAAAGGCAACAAACAAAGCTTACAACTGGTACAGGTCATCCCTCCATATGAGTCTGGTTATAACATAAACCTTGATATAAGATAACAATCCTGTGGTCTCCGCCGACACAGCATAGTGTACAATTTTTAACATTTACTGAACATAATTCGTTATAAGATAAACCTCATTATCAGACAATTTTTATCTGGGCCTAGGCGTATCTTCCTAAATAAAAGGAATCATAACTTGCTGAAATATTGCTGAATTACCACTTGCAATTCCTTCCAGACAGCAGCTTTTCGAAGGGATTTTTTCTTTTCACCCTGGCTAGTCAGGTTCTTTGTATTGCTGCCATAAGGCAGGGAGAAAAAAATTAATGCAGTAAGCATAGCTACCACAAACGCATTCAGTACAGGATACATTATTTGTACCTCATGCATACCATGGAGAACTCACAAAAAAGTGCTGTCCTACACTTGCATCCGCTAATAGATATCTAACATAAACAATTATGTTATATCAAGGAAAGGTTGATTTCACTATCATTTTACCCAAAATGTGTCCCAAATCAAGGAATTAATGCAAAAATAGGTCTAATTAGTCAAATGAGCCACTTTGTGTTTATAACATAAACCTTGATATGAGATAAATTTGTTTTGGTCCCAGAGTTTGTTATATAGAGGGACAGACGACCTGTATGACGAACAGTGTAGTTTAAGTTAACGAAACATGATTAAAAAAAGTGAGACAATATGATGGGAACAACATACAGCTTAGAACAGAGGACAGAACTAAAGATGCAGGTAGTTAAAACTAACCATGTCAGAGAGAGGGAGAGGGAGAGAGAGAGGGAGAGAGAGAAAGAGAGAGAGAAAGGGAGAGAGAGAGAGAATAAGGACATAACTCAAGACAACAAAATTTAGAGCTGACCAAAGATGTAAATGAAAAAGTCAGCAGGGAACAAAGAACAAAGGAAAATTGTTACACTATTTCTCAAAGGTGGCGCACAGGCGAGCCAGCATATCCATTTTATCCTTATGTTGTTCTCTCTGCATTCTCTGCATTTTCATGTGCTCCTCCTACTCTTCCCTGCATCTCTGCTCGTACTTCTCGGCCCATTGTACATCGGACAACCACGACCTGCTCTGTGTATTTTTCTTATTCTGTTCAGCTGGCTGAGAACTGGGACCCACCACACTTCTTGTCACTGACCCGGCATTGTCCTATTGATTCCCAAGCAAGCCTTCTTTGAACTCTTTGTTGTCTTGTTCATTCCATTCTTCTCCAAGGGAGGGAAACAGACAGCGGCGTTTCTGTCTACTCTCAGCGGATGTGATTGGTCATGTGAGGGACAATGCATGCAAAGAAGGTGAAGACGACGAAGCAAGTGGAGGGGATAGAGCTTGTGATGGCAACGATGATGACAGCAAAGAGCTCGGACTGGAAAGACCAGTGTCCTCAGGCTCTGGCATGACGATAGATGAACCGGCAAGCGACTGAGGATGAGTTGATGCCCTTTCCCCCATTATTCCCGCCATGTCTTGGTGCCAGAAGTCCTCCTTCATCGGCTTGTTTGTTTCTTGAGGTACTGTTGTGGTTCTGGACAGCTCCAAATCGCTTCAGGAGTGCCTTCCATTTATTATCGACTTGCACTTCGCTCACATCTATCCCCTTTTCTTTAAGAACTGTGGCAACATCCTCTATTGCCCTCTTACGCTCCAGCTTCTTCTTCTTAATCCTCTCATAATACCCCATTGTGCCATCAGACCTCCACCTCACTTGCAGAAAAGTGGATGTTTCTGCCTCCGTCCACTTGTGAGCTGGGGCAAACGGCTTTTTTGGGTGATCTCCCGAAGCTCCCAAGGAGGCCGAGGAACTGGAAAATTCAGAGCTCATAGCTGAAGAGAAGGTACGTGCAGACTCAAAGAAAGACATCCGTGTCATCCAAGAGGAAGCTGACAATGAGTCTAAAAGAAGTGGTCAGTTCACTTTTGATCATTTTGGATCTGCATGCATCCAGGTCATGGATCCAGATCCATGATCTGAGTTGAACCAAATTGATCCATGGATCAAGAATAAACGAATGTTTATCTGGCGGTTTGATCACGTGGTTCACGTGGATCATGAATAAACGAATGCACTCACTGCAGCACCAGTGACTCCTTGCAGTGTTTTGTTGAGAAGATCCTGGCTCCATGGACTGCTAAGCAGGTTGAGGAAAACCAGCTACCCTGAGACCAAAAGGCACTGATAATCTTATATGTGTACGCTGCTCACAGAACACCTGCTGTTTTGAAATGTTTTGAAGATGCAGTTTGTGCCTGGCAACTGTACAAGAGAGCTACAACCTCTTGATGTTTCTCTTGATGTTTCTGTGAATGCAGTGCTCAAGCACAGCATGAAAGCTGCTATTGAAGCAGTACATCCAGATCTACATCTGTCTGATCAAGCCTATTCATGCTCAGTGGGTAATGGATGCAGTTGGAAGTCTTAAGACCAGGCCAGAGACCATAATCAAAGGGTTTGAGAAGGCTGGAATCTTGGCAGCTGTTTCTGCTCAATCTGCTGTTGCTGAATGATAGACTACTAGGAGTACGCTGTGACGATGGGCCGGATCAGACGCGCAGTATCGTCTGCCTTCTACAATAAAGCATTGTCTGCATCAGAAGGACTTGCCGACGCAAACTCACCTAAGGCCTGAACACTAGAAATCTGCACAATTTCTCAGAAGATGCCATTTTTTGTTGTTTAACCAAACACACCTAAAACATTGTTTTTTTGGAAGCCAGGTACCTTAAAATTGTGCAAGAAAATGGCCACTGCCCAGAAATCACCAAGAGTTTGACCATGGAGGACCTTTCAGAGCTAGAGAGAAGAAAGTTGGTTGGGCAGTTCTATGAGCAGCATAGTGACTGTGGCAAGCCATTCATGGTTAAGCATTTCCAGGAGATGGGGATGTCGAGGTCGGTGTATTCCATTTTGAAGAGGTTTCAGGAAGGCAAATCAGCAGAAAGGAAGCCTGGAAGTGGAAAGGAGGCTGTGAAGCTGCCCAGAGCTGCTCGAAGGAGACTGATTACAGCTGCTTGTGACAAGAACAGGGTTTCTGAGAGGAAATTGGCACAGAAATTCCACATCAGCCAGTCTTACATGGGGAAAGTGCTGAAGGAAAAGGCAGTGAGGCATTTCAAGAAGAAAAAGTGTTCTGCATGGACTGAGGAGCTCCAGGAGAGGCAAAGGTGTTTGCGATGACTTTGGAGAGTTTTTTGCCCTCCATCTTCAGAGGTCAAGCTCATCATTGACAATGAGTCCTATTTCCCATTTTGGCACCAGCAGATTCCTGGAAATGATGGGTATTTCACCCAGCATCAAGAAAACACTCCGTCTTCTGTGAAGTACTCTCAGAAGAAAAAGCATGAGCCAAAGGTGCTGGTGTGGGTGGCTGTAAGTGAAGATGGCCAGTCTGAGCCCTTACTTCATGAAAGGAGGTCTCTCTGTGAATGGTGAAACATACAGGGAGGAGTGTATTTGCGCTCAGCTGGTCCCTTTTATCAATGACATCAATGAGGACGAAATTCTGTTCTGGCCAGATCTGGCATCTGCACACTATACACATGCTACAATAGCCCTGTTTGAGGAGCTTGGGATCAATTATGTCCCCCAAGAGGCCAATCCTCCAAGTGTGCCACAACTGCGGCTGATCAAGAAATTCTGGGCCATATTGAAGTGCCTCCTGTACAAGGATGGCAGGGAAGCGAAAACAATGCAGCAGCTCAAGCAGAGAGTGAAGAAGTGCCTGGGAGACATGAACTGGGACGGCGTCCAAAGCATGACAGCACAAGTCAAAAGCTGGATCTGAAAAGGAGAGGACACTTCCCCCCAGAAACTTTTGTAAATGTGTTTCTGCCATCAGCATACACGTCCAACTGTACATAGCAATTTTTTTGTAAATACGACAACCTTTCTACAGAAAAGCTGTTTGTTGAAGTTTGTGCAGATTTCTGGTGTTCCGGCTTTTACAACATTAATTCTATCCCTCAAGCAGCTGCTGGTGGTCGTTTGCCCCTAACCCTCGAACCTTTACATTCAATCAGCGATATTTCTGTGGGTACGCAGTGATACGGTACGCTGACTCATTATTTGTACATGGGTAACGGTCCACCGTACGATGGTGACGTCATCATGCCCAAATACGCACTTTTTGTCTCGGTTGGTTCATTTCACCCACGACCTGGCAGGGGCTTTAGCCTGTTTTTCGGTAGCCTCACACATAGACACATTTGTGTGTACATGATTGTGTGTCATATGGTGTGTACGCAGTTCAAAGGTCTGGGCACGCTTGTCCAGGCATGACTTGGACCCTTGTGAAGTCTCCCCACACTGCCATGTCCAGCACAGCAGTGGCCTTTCCATTGGGGGAACAGCATGCAATGGGCATGTTGGATAAGTGACCTTAAAGGGCTACGCAGGGAGAAGAGCCAATTAGAACAAACTGCATGATGTCACACTACGCCAGTCCCGTACTGTTTGGTGGTCCCGATGATATTGGTGGATCCTCCACAAGCCAAACCAGTCGGACGGGAAAATGAGGTCCAAAAGGTGACAGAGGGTTACGTGGTCCACCAGGTCCTGCGGGACAGCGTGGGCCAAGAGAAGAGTCTGGACCACAGGGCCAGAGAGGAGAGCCAGGACCAAGAGGTGTGCGTGGTAAGGTTGGAGCAGAGGGTCCTCAAGGACCACAAGGCCCACCTGGACTTTCTACTGTACCAATTGCTCTGCGAGAGATGATGTATGCAACATTGAGTGCCAAGTTTGAATCACGTATGGACACCTTGGCATTCATGGTTGCAACACCAGGAGGCTCATGTGGTGTAACTCTGCCGGCAAATGAAATTAACACACGTGACAAGCATTATGCCAACTTCAATGGAGAGATGAGCAAGTTTTCTCATATAAGTCTTGCACCTGTCTTTGACGCTGGGAAGTCAGTGTGGTTTTACATGGTGTTCAATGCAGAATTTAGCATTGTTGGTCTGAATAGGGAATACTTTGTGTGCACGCTGGCCAGGAGCAATGAAGAGGAAGTAAGGTATCAATGGAGTGCTGCCCATCAGCCACATCCATTTTGGGAAATGGCCATGGAGAACAAACGGTTCTTTAGCCCTAATTCCAATAACATTCCCTTTAACCAAGATGCTAACATCAAGCTGAACTTTCTGGTTGAGGCAGAAACTTAAGAAAATCTCTGGTATGTCCCCTCGCTTTGTGGTACAGTTTTTCACAAGGATCTATCCTCACCCTTCCAGGGAGGGGGATAATGTTGATGCCTTAGCGGATGCTAACGCTTCTACATTAAGAGTTGCCAATGTTGATAGCAACACCTACCACCTGGACTTATCCACCACAAATAAATTAAGACCTGAGCATGATGATCCTGGCGGTGTGTCATTTGCCCTTGTGACCACATCGCGTCTCTCACGAGCAGATTTGAAGTATTTGACAAGCACGTTCATCTACCATATGTTGCCCTAGATCAGTGGGCAATCAGTGACAGGAAACCTCAAAATGTTTTGGCTCATGACGCACCTGTATAGGTTACCCAAAGGGATGATGTGAGAGTGCATGCTGCCTACACCAAGGTCAGAGGTGATGTATCTCGAAAAGTGTAACAGAGATCGCTCTCCTGTGGGAGGTGTAACCTTGTATTAGACATGTCTGGACATGTGCGGACGTGTCTAGTGGGTACGACTGGTGTGTTAACCTGGTCCACAGTGGATTAGATTAAAGAAGCCCACGCTTGTAGTAGTGCCAACAGCTGACACAGAGAAAAGTTGTGTGTTTAATGAAATGGATACTCTCAGGGAGAGGAGTGAGGAGAAGCTACGACTTTATAATACAGTGAGGTCTGGATCGGAAGGAGGCAATTCAAACGATCCTCTTACCAGATGGTTTGTTGATCAGGTTGACGACTTGGTTGAGAAGAGAAAGGATGAGATGTCAAGCCTGGTTGAACTCATTGGAGAACCATCAGAAGAGCTGCATGGGAACGCTTACCAAGTAGTAGTGCAACTGTTAGCTGAGGCTGGTTTGAATTTGGAACGTATTATCACTGCCTGTGCTTATACTCGACTGGTGGCAGAGTCACTGTGAACGCAAAAGAAACAAGAAGAAGCTGATCGCTTGATTCGGGCTGTTGCGGGAGAGATAACACAAGAGACTACGAGTGGCCCTGTGACAGCTGGATGCTCTTCACGTCATTGGTTTTTTTGTGGGCTGTGTCCTTATTGTAACAGGAGCCTTCTTCCTGCGTTCTTTTCTTACTCACTCATGACCGGCACGACAGTTTTGTATTCATTCTGTGTAAACATAAAGAACTATTTTTCTGCACAAATCTGTCTTAAATAAATCACTCTCATTGTTGCTGAACTAGGAGGAACTGTTGAATGCTTGAACCAGGGCAAGGATTAACCATTTGAGTTGTTGGGTTGTGACAGTCAGTGTTTTGTGTTAGGGCAAAAGGAACCATAGTGAAGCCAGAGGATCAAGGGTTTCCATCTGGCAAATAACAAGTGATTAGTCTAGCCAATCAGCATCAAGGACCATGGGTTAGAGGAGCCAATCAGCATCAAGGACCATGGGGTTAGAGGAGGCAATCAGCGGCAAGGACCATGGGTTAGAGAAGCCAATCAACGTGAAGCTGGCTCTATGCCAACAATCTGTTGTCGGACCTTGGAGGACACTGTGTGTCCGCCAATCAGTGTATCAGGGTATGGACATAGAATGGCGCCATAAATCAAACGATGGCTGCTCCTAAGGTACGATGTGGGTGCGGACCTTGGAGGACACTGTGTGCCAGCCAATCAGTGTATTGGGGGTATGGACATAGAATGGCGCCATAAATCAAACGATGGCTGCTCCTAAGGTACGATGTGGGTGCGGACCTTGGAGG
>JAOWAW010137909.1:0-5000 GCA_028565695.1 Nicola tetela
TGTGTGTGTGTGTGTGTGTGTGTGTGTGTGTGTTTGGCCATGCATATTAGGGTAGCACAGGGAAAGTGTAGAAAGTATTCAGGACTGTCTGTTTCTGTAAATATTATATTGTAGTAGGCTTGTCGTCATAATTAATTTTGAGAGCTGCAGTGTGTTGCTTATTCCAGGCGCAGGGAGAAGGTTTAAAGAAAAGTGGCAAGTTGATTACTTTACCAGTTGTGTAATAGTTTTTGTTGTTTCATTTTGCATAATTTCTCTCCCATCTCCTCCATGATTTTCTGTTTCTCTCCTATTCCTCTTTCATTCATTCTTGAGTTTTTTTTTCTTTTAATTCTCTCTCAAATGTAATATGTTCTTCCTCCAGTTGTGACGAGCGTGTCACTGACAAGAGCGTTGTCTACTATGGAGAGGCGTTTTATTTGAGAACAATCCCTGGAGCAGGAGGAGAGGTAAATACTTTATCACTCAAATTACTTGCCATTCCACGGTTCTGTTTACAATGTCTAATTTGACTAGTTGTTGGCAAAACAGACGGTCTACACAACCAATAAAAGCAAGGAAGTCGAGAATATCTTCAAAGCTACCTCAGGCTAAACTTAAGTTACCTGGCAAGAGAAGCCGCCAGAGGAGGAAATGTTTGTGTTCTGAGGTTCCACAGGTCGCTCAGGGTTCCAGCTTGCAAGCTCACCCTGAACAGGTCCCTCAAGCATCGTTTTTTAACCACAACTCATGAAAACACGACATCAACAAAGCAGTGGTGGTGAGCCTAGTATTGTGACCAAACAGGACCACCACCAAAGTCACTGGCTACCGCAAATGAATAGCTGATAAAGCAACATGTGAATAAATATCACTGCCAAATGGCAGCCACAATTATTAAGGTAGCTTGTCACTATGCTTGAGGGACCACGGTTCTTCATTCTTTTCAGCTGTGAAGAACCTGATTTTACTATAACTTTCACCAGTTAATTTTGTAACTGATTTGCTTGAATGTAAATAAGGGCTTCCAGTAGTGTGACTATGTGTTGTGTTTGAGTGTGGATGTGTACTGTACAAGTAGGTGTATTAGTATTTGTATGTGTGCTGTGTATGTGCATTGAGTATGTATGTGTTTTGTGTATGTATGTGTGCTGTGTATGTTTCTGTGTTGTGTATGTATGTGTGTTGTGTATGTATGTGTGCTGTGTATATGCATGTTGTTTATGTATGTGATGTGTTGTGTACATATGTTGTGTTGTATATGCATGTGTATGAGTGTTGTGTATGTATGTTGTGTTGTGTATGTATGTGTATGTGTTGTATATGTATGTTGTGTTGTGTATGTATGTTTATGAGTGTTGTGTATGTATGTTGTGTTGTGTGTGTATGTGTATGTGTGTTGTGTGCGTATGTGTTGTGCATGTATGTGTTGTATATGTATTAGTGTTGTGTATGTATTAGTGTTGTGTATGTGTGTTGTGTATGTATGTGTTGTGTATGTGTGTTGTATATGTATTAGTGTTGTGTATGTATGTGTATGTGTTGTGTATGTATGTCTGGTATGTATGCATGCTGTGTATGTAATTATGTGTATGCATGCTGTGTGTATGTGTGTTGTGTATGTATATGTTGTGCGTGTTGTGTGTGTGGGTGCACATGAGTGGCTTCATCTTTTCTGTTGCTGTGTGCGCTTTTAGTAGGTGCATCTACCAACTGGTCCCATACATTCCATGAAATAATAACCACATTCTATAGAGTAATTTCACATTCTTTTGTCATTTGTCAGAAATTGACAATATGTCAGCTGGTTTTTGCTTCAGCTTTTCCTTGAGAGTGACCGAGCGACTTTTCAGAAATCAGCCAAGAAATCCCGAAAACAGGAGGTGCTTCTGGTCACAGAAAAATCCAACCGTTGTGCTTGGTAGGTTTGTGTGTGTGCATGCATGTGTATTTGTGTGTGTCAAAAAGAGACTTGTTTTCACCACAGCAAGTATTTTGCATGCAAAGGGCGATCAACCATGCAACTTATGTGCATGCAAACTGGGTGGCAATCCGACTATGTTAACATGTAGCAAAGGGCGACTCGGACTCCGAACCCTGGAAGTTACTTGAACTGCAAAACCCCAGTAAAATGCTAAAGACAATCCGGACATTGACCCTTGAAACTAGCACTGCCCATTGTAACTTCAAGATTCTTCAACTCACTCCGGAAACACCATGGTTTATACAGAAAATGATAGTCTTTTGGCAGTATGCCGGCCATGAAAAAGACGCATGTATAATATGTTTGACAGTATGGTTTGTGTGTAGAGTATGTGATATGTTAGTTACAAAAGAGAGCGTGTATATCACATCAATGAGCAGTTTGATGAATTGTTTAATGTTGGTACACGGTATGTCAAAAGTTACTGAGACAAGACTGTTACATATGTTAGGCCCCACAACAAGTCAATGCCCCACAACAGGTCACACCTTCCAAAATAGGTCAAGGCATGACCACCAATTGCACCGCACTCAAACTTTGAATCAGGGAGTATTCAACGGAATCAACCGAGGTCAGGGATGCTGACCTTTGATCTTAAGGGTTCTTTTTCTTTCTTTTTATCCAGGAACTTCTCAGCATTTGAAAGACCCAATGGCTGGGTTTTGGTTCAGTTGTGAACGTGAAAAGACATGAAGAACATTCTACTGACTCAATGAGTGGGATAGTACACGAACACTTAAACACCAATGAAAGTGCTTAAAAAAATCAGACAGAAACGTCTGCTGCCTGAATAAAAAGGTGGATAACCTGCAGCAAATTATCAAAGTCACTTGAAATGAAGGGAAGAAGGTCATCAAAATAAAGAAAAGACAAGAAAATTGCTCCTAAAGGTTTACACGAAATGCGTAGTAAGCCATCCAATTGGGCCCTGACGCCATGACGAAGGAATAGGCTGTTGCCATATGTCCAAGATCTCCAGCAATGCAGCTAACAGTTTTCCCGATCCGATGTCATTTGCGTCAATGACTTCGTAGAGATGAAAGCCCGATTTTTCGAGAACAACACTTTCAATGACACCCTGAAACCACCTTAGATAGTGGCCAGTTCTTGGCTCACTGATTGGTTTCCCTTGTTTCAGTAAGAACTGGCAGATCCTCCTCTTGCCCTGGTTGGCATGGTCTGCTTTCACGATGCAAACAGCCTCGACTTTGTGCGTCTTAGCCCAAAAGTCTTTGATGTCTCTGTCCTGCGTTTTTGCTTTTTGAACTTTCCTACCAACCAATACTCCGATTCTGAAAGCATTAGGGGAATTTTCTTTGTCTTCCAGATCAGCCATTCTGCCTTCAAGGAAGATCCTTGTTAATGACAAAAGCAACTCATGGGAAATACATAAAATGACTAGTTTGGGCAGTTCTTCCAAGTTCCTTTTCATCAGGTGTTGGGGCCACGGTAGTTGTAAACAAACATTCGCGAGGTCAACCGCGCTTGCCTTCACCTTTCAAGTTGGAGATCATGCCTTGACCTTTTTTGGAAGTTGTGACCCATTGTGGGGCTGTGACCCATTGTGGGGCTGTGACCCGTTGCGGAGCCGTGACCCGTTGTGGGGCATTTTACATATAACAAAAAGAAGGATGACAGGTAGTATGCGTATGGTTCAGTGGGATGTATATGTCATAGTTTCATGTTGAAGTTATGTGGAGTAGTCAGCATATTTTGTTTCCGTATGAGTAGGATTTTGTGGTGTCAAATGGTCAGGGGGAGAATAAAAGGGGAAAAGCGAAAATTATAACAAGAGCATAAAGGCCCAATTGTCAGTTGATCTTTGTCAATTCTTGTACATAAAGAGGATCAGTAATTGAAAGAGCACACTAGCACCTACCTTAAATGAAATCAATAGTCCATTGATCCAAGACCTTTAGACCTGTTTCGGGACATAATTGATAAAGGATGGGCTCTAAAGAATGACAGTGGGTCTCTAGGCTGTACATAGAAAAAAAAAGGTCAAGAAGGAAGAAGTATAGAAGGAGTTAATTAAATCTTTAGGTGAAATTGTGATATGTTCTGTAGTTGTCATGTGTTATGTTCTGTTGTCATTGTGTTGTTTTTCTTGTTGTGTATTATTTTGTTGTTATGTGAAATCGGAGTGAAAAGGGGAACTTACACACAAAGAAAGTGACGAAGGTCAAATTAACGAAGTTACGGTAACGGAGGACACGTGTATATTGAAACCAATGGAGTCACAGCAAAAGATAACAAATCAAAACTAACAAAGTCACTGTCGGAGATAACTAAGTTATGTAAAAACCAAATGAAATATGGAACTAAGTGGAAGAATAGGTCGGAGGTTAGTGGAAAGAAGAGATAAACGTGCATGAAATAATTAAGTAAACTATAACTTCACAACTTGTGTTTGAATTTTAAATTGATCCAGTAATTCTCTGAACGTGCGTAATTTGTGTCTTGCTGAAGATCTAACGCTGTTCAGACGGTGTGTGTGTGTGCGTGCGTGCATGCGTGTGTGTGTGTGTGAAAGTCCATTGTTGTGTTGGCTGTGGGCCTAGAAAGAGAAAGCTGAATTGAATGCACATTTGCTAAAGGCCGTCAAGCAAACTCTTACATGTCAACTGACTGTTAACTCATACATTGAGTACTGTCTGCTTGTGCACTGGTAATGTACTGCTGAAGATTTATAGTGCACGTAACATGTGTTCCATTGTGGGTAGGTCTTTATTCAGATTTACTGCCAAAGATTATTTTATCAGTTAAAACTTAAGTAGAAGCAAGGGAGAGAATCGGAATAACAGAAATCTGAGCAAATGTTTGACAGCACCAATGAGAAATATTAACATCTCTTTGTGTTGTTTCTTAATATGCAAATTCCCTTCTGTTATGTGCTTTTTCCTTTGAACTTGTTAAGTCAAAATTTGGTCGATGTTTGTTGATTGTTTATTACCCTTGTTTGTTTATTATATTGAGTGATTTTCAACTGTTTATCTAATATTTTCTCTATTTTTCAATTGTTTGGTTTTAATCTTGT
>JAOWAW010137909.1:10000-11026 GCA_028565695.1 Nicola tetela
CATGCGACACACGGAATATCCAAACAACCAGCGAAGCCGATTTTACATGTCAACATTTAGAGCCCATGAGGCCCTTTTTCAGGACGTTGTGGATAGACACTTCGGAAGCAGGATTATGTAGAAGAGAAAGGGATTAGATGCGGCAATAAGTTTATAACAAAACTGGATTGTGACAGAGACTGCCAAGCAGTAAGATGACACCAAAAGCAAGGGTGTAGGGGTAATACCAACGGTTCTGACAGGTGGAGAAAGCTACAAGAATGCAACAAAAGCGAGAGAGCGATTACATGTGTGTTTTATGCGTGCTCCGGTGAAGGTACGTCGCAGTGAGTCTGTTTAAAGGCGATCTGCCCTGAGGTTCTGTCCGTGTGGCGATTCTGTCACAGTGTAGTTGTCGGATCCAGCGGGCTAAGCCATTTCCAGAATCTTGCGTAGAATCGTGTCGTCCCACACTGTCTTGGCTACAGTTATCACAGCCAGTCACTCATGATCAATCAGTCAGCCTCTCTCTCTGTCTGTCTCTGTCTCTGTCTCCGTCTGTTTGTCTGTTTGTCTGTCTGTCTGTCTCTCTCTCTCTATATATATATAACAACAGGCTCAAGGGAACACCTTGGTTTGCAAGCTCCGTTACTAAGAGTTTCACGCAATGATAGCGACCATCAGACGGATACAGACCAAGAGGAAAAAATGCGGCCGCTCTAAATAGGCTAGGGAGATTGTGGCGGGTGCAGCGTGAACGAGTGAAGTGCATGGTACGAAAGCAAACGTGCGAGGACAAGCGTGTGAGGAGGGGTACAAAACAGGTGAGAGCTGTGAGGTGCCGAACAGGCGCATGCTACCCAGGTGATCGGCTTAACGAAAGTAGAGAGGGAGAACTTGTTTTTGTGCCGGCACTTCGATACCAGCTCTATCCTCCCTTTTAGTGTCCTTTCCCTGTCCGCAGTGATGATATATATATATATATATATATATATATATATATATATATGACAGGACATAGTTGCAGCGTTGAGGTCAAGGTTGAAG
>JAOWAW010137920.1:0-11025 GCA_028565695.1 Nicola tetela
CCCCCCCCCCCCCCCCCCCCCCCCCCCCCCCCCCCCCCCCCCCCCCCCCCCCCCCCCCCCCCCTCGGTCGGTGAGGCGCTACATTGATTTGCGCTCCATTGGGCCAAGGATCAGTCTCGCCAAATTGAGTTACTCTGAATTGGGGAGGGCTCGTTTGGGTATGCGCTGCATTGGGCCTAGGATCGCGCCAAGTCGTTACACACTGAATTGGGGAGGTTACTGGTGGGGTGAGCGGCTATGACCATTGAGCCGCGCTGAAGTGGGTCGCGCTCTGTTAAGCACCGCTGGAGTAGGGTATACGCATAGCGCAAGTACGGGTTGCTGATTGCTACTTCAGCCAATTGCAAGATAGTGACTTCGCTGTCGGAGAAAGAATGCGCCGTTTTTCCCGTTCGCTTCCAACAACCTTTTCAGTGGAGTTGAGTTGTTTCTTAAGCTACGAACTAGGTATCGCCATGAAACTTCGGATGCGTCTTCTTGAGGCCTTGTCGAGAAAGATCGTCAGCGATGTTTAAAATTCGCTCTCGTTAAAAAGATATAGTGTCAAAGTCACGGAGCACGTTAAAGATGGTACTTGTTCTTTTAACCTGCCGTTGTGGACTAGCGGCAGAAAAAAATTAAAAATCAAGTCAAAGTTTTGTGCACACACGGAAACAGCTGACGGTGTCATCTTACTGCCAACCTACAGCATTTGCGTGACATTATTGTACAATAGTGACGATTCGTGGGGCGCTATTTTTGCTGTTTATCTGGAGTTCCTGTGGCGGAAAATCCGTTTTAAGACCAGCAAATAACTGCTCCTATACTCTCTCTTTAGCGAAAAAGGGATTGAAAATCGGTTGGAAAGTGGCTGAAATATGGTTCAGGGCTTTACTCCCCCCCCCCCCCCCTTAATTCTAGTCGCCTTTCATTCCTTCCTCACTCTTCCTCCATCAGAATGGTGCGGTCAATTGGAGAAGCGTTTCGAAGGGCTTCTTGCAGACTCATTAGCGATATCAAGTAGAAATGGAGCAGGTCTTATCACTGGCCAGGCTAAACGGAAGCATTGTTCCTGTCTGTGATGGGAGAGAGGATGGCGGTAAGGAGCTCTACACTAATTGCCGCAGCCACTGTTTATGCTCTCAGTCATTGCTATATATATATAGTTAATGGCATGCAATTTGCCGGCACGGGAACACCAGTACTAATGTTGATTATTAAAATGGGGTCGGCATTCGACTAGACATACCACGTTTCATCTCATTAACACGCCAATTCATCAGCAGTCGCAGGTTCGACGTCGTCTTGTTGCTTGAAGCAACCACTTTCACCTTGGATGCCACAGCGACTATTACGCGTACAAAACCTTAGTCGACAGAATGTCGAGCCCTCCAGAGTTTGGGCCATTACGGACGCCCGGACAGTCCTATCAGGTCACGGTTGAAGCTGTCACGGAAGCTGATCATAATTGACAACGATACAGACCTGCCCCAGTCTTGGTCGGCTCCAACAAAGGAAATGTCTCTAAGTGCTATAGGAAATTGGGGTGCACACTCCTGAAGGAGGGGAACAAAGATTTCGTGAGTGGTTTCTCGATTGCTCGATGCTGAGTCCTAAACACCGATACATACCAGCGTTCCAGTGCAATATCCCAATCCGGAGAGAACAAGGGCGACGCTTGCGTACGGATGTTGCCGGAGGCGATTTGTCGGCACGGGCTTTCGTGTGTCATTTCCGAAAATTTCCCTACGTAGCCGCTGTTTACGATCACCGTCCAGATCCTCGGTCTTTATATGTAGCAAACGCTTTATCCGAGTCTTCGAATACTTTGGCCCGATAGCGAAACGGCGACCTGACGCTCTCCCTGCCGCTCGAAACACAGATTTTCCGGTTGACCCAGTGAGGGAAGAATTACTGACTTGGCATTTTCCTGTCCCGCTGCAGTGAACAAGATCAGTTTGTATCATCTGTCGATGGCGCTCAGGTGTTATCGATACCTTTAAAAGCGCATGATCTTGGCTAACCGTTCCTTGTGGAAACCCAAGTCGTGAATCTCGCCATGCACCGCTCTCGTTTAAAGATTCTTCGGCGGAGCTGTCAGTCGGTCTGCCATCGTTTTGTGGCAGAAAGCCGACTGAATCTTCAATTGCTTCACCAGCAGTGTCGAGTGCGCGCTTCACGCTGCCATAAGAGTTAGCCCAAGCATAAGTTTGAAAGCGAACGCTTATTATCCATAGCAGAACTACTCTCCTAGTAGAAAAAAGATGTCGACGAGAACTCATCTTTCCAAGAGGTTTTGACCTTCGGAATACTAGCAACCGGAAGCGATCTGTGCCTGCTGCTCGTGAAACTATTTTAAAGATTCTGTTCCTCGTTCGCGCCTACGATGATCAGTTGGCGAAGCACTTCCACCAATCACGGACGAATTCGAATTAGACCCACTGTTTGGCTAACGTCACACCACAGATGTCGGCCATCACGGCCGGCCAGGCATGGGCGGCTGGCGAAGCTTTGTTTCTTCCATAGCTGGTATACATTATTCGCTGGGGTTCGCAGTTGGCGCGCAGCAGCGCGGGCGCGGCCCGAGTAGCTCCACTTACAAAACCCAGGTCTCCTCAAAATTCAAGAGCTTGGATGGTTCTAGGCGTCCGCTACCGAAGACGACCGCTGCCTGAGGAGCCCTCTAGAAAACAGCCTCTGGAACAGTCAGTATTGTAAAAGTTCCCAAGGCGATTATAATGTCTGTGGAATGCAGTTACGCGGGTGATTTTGGCAAATAAATATTACATATACCTGCAGTACGTAATACTTACTTGTCAAATTCACCCGCGTATCTGTTAAATTTTTTTCACTCTTTAATGGTCTTCCCGAGAGAGTCTCTTTCGGTTCAAGCTCTCCGTTTATATCTTCTCTCCAATCTTTTCTTTTCCTTTCTCCTGTTATTCCCAGAGTCCTCTACGGAAACTAACGTTTCCTATTGCATTTTTTCACACTTTCTATACTCTATTATCTATTAGCTATAGTCTCGTTATCTCGGCTACTGCGCCGAGAGGAGATACTAAATACGAAGTTTCTGCACAATAGCAAATACGTCAAACAACAAAGACAAAACGAAGATGCCAGGCGAGCTACAAGCGGGGCGTCAACTCCAAAGAATGATGACGAGTTATCGAATTAAGTAATGACTTGGCGGCAAAGGTAATCAGCGCACTTTCAATCAGTAAGGTAGCGGAATACAGCGTGTACTGATTAGTTCGTAGACTGTGTCACGTTAAGACTGGTGCAGGGCGCACACAAGCAACAACACTAAAAGGCACTACACCGATCCTCGGTCGACCCCAATCCAGGGCGTTGGCGCAGGGACTGCCTGAAAAGAGCGTGAAAATCTCAGCGGTGCTAATCACACTGGTTAAGCTTTCCAAGCGCCATTTCTTCCGTCTTTCCCTCTGTGCTACTGAGCTCACCGAACAAACGATCCGCACCGTTCCGGGGGTGTATGAACTGCGTCCCAACAAAAATAGAGTCGCTACAATGGAATCACACTTGAGAAAACTAAGTGACGAGTCACTTCCAAATCGACAGACCAAACGAATTGCAATTGCCTAAGACTGTCGCCTGTATTGAGACATTACCTGTGGGTTAAGTTGTTTACCCCCAGGAAGACAGACTGCTCTTAAAACCTAGCCATGGGAGGTATCGAGCTAGAACAAAAGTGACGGAATTATCGCAAGGAAAGAAAACGCTGTGGCAAAGGCAATACATATTTCAGTGGTGGGATAATCTTTTCTGTAAGCAGACACCGGTGACAGGAATGCTTGAGTTCTTAATCTCGTTAATGGAAAATCTGCAGCAATTTCGTTGGAAAATCACCTAGTATGAAGATAAAACTTCTTGCTGGGAATACGAATGTATACAAAACATTCTTCGTTATGCTGGTGCCAAGTAAGTCTGAGAATGTTTTGTATACATCACCTAGTATGTTATTCACTTCGGCGGTGCAACCCTGACAGTTCTGCAAGCACTGATGGCTTCTCGTGTAGAGCATAGCCGTTCCAGTTGGCGAAACAGTCTCTCCGGGCTCCTATGAACAGCCGTGCTCTGGATACCGGTAGCGACATCCTGTCGCGGTAAGACTAAGCCGGGCGTTTCCGAGAGTGTTCGAGACACCATCTGGTTGGTGAGTGATATTCTGGGATAGCAACGCTCCAGGGAAAGGCTCCGGGTATCATGCAGCGTCACCGCTGACAGTTCATGGAACAGATTGTGAAGACCTTGAAAGCAATATCTTGCCCCAATGTTAATTATAGAACGCTTTCCTGTAAGGCGGATTCAAATAATTGGCTCGGTAATGAGTCGGTATGTGTCTTAATTCGCCACTTTGGCGCAGGGGTGAAACCTACTGTCGACGGCACAATAGTCTGTGCTTGGACGCCGTCCTCTTAGAACGCTGTTGTAGGTAAGTTTGACTCGGAACTATTCCCTAAACAAGCAGTCCTGCGCAAAGTCTTCTGGTCTTACGCGTGACCTTCAAGTCACCGCGAACGAACACGCAGCACATTCCTTTCTTCATTGTCGGGCCATAAGCGGACGCTGGAAGGTGTTGAGGAGAAGGCCTTTGATCAACGCGCAGAACCGAAGTAATGCGAGGATTTTGTCACGTGACTATTGCCTTTATGACTGAGCGCCGAATTCCAGAACTCTTCAAGGGCCTGTAGTCTAAGCCTCGCCGCCGCTTCTTGTGGCTCTGAAATGGCTCTACAGGTGGCTACCATGGTTACCAGCTACTAAACTGAAAGCCTGGCTTGGCAGGGGTTTGGCGATAAATTTTGTACTTCACCTTTTTTTTATTGCATTTGGAGATTGTGGAAAGTTGCTTCATTGATGAATTCCATGGCCAATATTTCACCCTCTCCTACATGCCTATGGCGCCAGTTGGAATCATGCAGCCACCTAGAGACGTTCTGGACAACCCCGCAGCACAGCTTTGCAATGGGATCACGGGCTGCCTTTAATTTCAGAAATGGTTTGCCCAGTAGCATTAGCCCCTAGAGGTATACGGAAATGCCATCGGTAGCCATGGTCACGGGAAAGCATCGGGCGATCTACATATATATCTTTGTCTTTTGAATTCAAAGCCTCTGAAACGTAGGCGACAAATACACACACACACACGCACACTCTTTCTCTCTCCCTCTCTTCATTCTTAGAGTTTGCTGCTGAATGATGGCATGAAAGCCATACCAATGAATGTTCCACGGATTGAGCACAGAAATAGCATTGACTGCTACTTCGAATTTGCAAATGTGACACTGCAATAAGCTTAATTAACTCTGCCAGCATAAATCCATTAAGTTATAGCTGGAGTGCCGCCGGATAGTTATAGCATACTACTAACCTCAAGACTTGCAAAGGAGGCAAACCTTTCAGTTGTTCGCCAGTTTCCAGCAAGGACAGCTGCAGGCCGGGATATGTCATTTCTGACAAACAGCAGAGACTCAAAGTCCGGATGGTTCACCATGTGTCACTAACGTTTTGTCGATGTGTCCCGTAGCCTTCTAGAATGGTCCCTGGTGAACTTTCTGCATCACGCGACATCGATATTACGGAGCATCAGAGTATTTCAGCAATCGAATACCGAGAAGAAGCGCAAAGGGATCGAGGGTAAGGGGTTGTGATTTGCAGATAGTGCGTGTGTAAGGGGTTGTGATCGAAAACTCACAACCTCTTAGGCGATGGATGGCGGTTTATATGGGTGACGTCACGTGAGTTGTGAGAAAGGATGTTTACAGCTGCGGTCTTCGAACATAGATCTCACCAAAGCATTTGATAATCTCCGACATGATCTGCTGCGAACTCTTCCACAGGAAAATAGTAACGGCTATATTGCACTTCCTTGAGTCTCGTACTGTTTCCGAAACAGCCCTCAACGAGTTGTTATTCATAACACTTCATCTGCATAGTTTGAATGTACCAAGGGTGTTCCTCAAGGAGGCGTCCTTTGTCCGCTATAGCTGCTATTCAGTCGGTATGTTGCTGAACTTGCTATAAGCTAGTGACGGTTTTTGGCTCACATCTTCCATGGTTGGCTGATAACTTCGCACTGTATATGGGTGGTGCACTACTCCAACTGCAGCGCGTGTCCTCGTCACAAACCTAATCTCCATCCTCACTCTGAATTTCTGAGTAAGACCTTGGATGTTTGTGGTCTTTCTATCAATGTCAGTAAAACAGTAGCTATGGTTATTTCGCCAGGATCTGCAAAGAAATGACCTTCAGGACTGTGCCATCTATATAGATAGACTGACTCTTAATTTCTTAAGGCACTGAGCACGAATCCACTAGCGCTAGCAATCATTTTTCATGATCGCCTATCTTAGTCTGCTCGTGTGAACTCAATCTAGCAAAAGGTAGGTAGAGAAATAGGAGCACCCATACTGTCCAACAGGCAACTGATCGCATCTGCCAGACGTGCTTTCCAACTCTCTATCATACAACCCGATTTGGTATACGCTCTGCATTTGTTCCAAGTATGCCTGTTCTTCTGCAAAACTGGCGCATAGCATGTAGTACAAAACAATTCATTACGCTGCTGGAGTGAGTTCCAGAGAAGATGGTGAAATACTAATGTTTTATCTAAATTTAAAATTAACAGATGTAAGGTACCGCAGGATTCTACATCTAGCGATTGCCACTCGCCTTTGTAATCTCCGCGAGGCACCAACAGCGCTGTGTGATAAACTCCAACGTACCAGCCATGCACTTGTTACAGGACACACTCTACATACTTTTGGTCATTAATGACCGAAACACTTGCTGGGAGTGTGTCATTTTCCAGCTAGCAGAGCTCCGCTAATTGGGAGCGCATGCACGCACCTTCGTAGGACTGATGTTACGAGAGGCATCAACAAAATCTGTGTTCAAGGCAATGCTTTTGTCTTCGCTTGCTCAAAGAGATGTGTTCAAGATATTTGAGAAGTGCACTGTCTTCCATTCCTGTTAATCCTAACTTCATCGTTGTGCCGCTGTTCTAGTGTTACCATTATGTGTCTTATCTCTGTGTTTTCTAACTTTTTCAATCCATATTAATTTAAATTTCATTTATACTTACTCAATCTTCCCGTTGCTTCTCCCCTCTATATATAATTATTTTGGTAGGCTCTCTCGAAGTAGATGTATGGTCGCCTGTTGAGTTGCCTACGTAAAATTAATTTAACCACAACCACTACTACTAATTCGAAGCAGACTGAGCAGAGGAACTGTTTAGTGATGGTCTAATTGGTCTACACAAAACACCTGTTAGACTATTTTCCCCCTAACAGAAAACTCCCCTTTTACAACCAGATGTATTCGAATTCTCGCACTGCTTCGTTAACGTTCACCGAGCGTTCGCCGATGAAAGAAGATGTTCTATACAGAGCAAATTAGTCCAAAAGGTTCGCCGACGAGCCAATCGGAAAGCTAAGAGGTGGTTGTTACTTCTACATGGCAATGCCCAAATCACACCGCTTTGGAACAGCTCGCACAAACTAGACGCAGGAAATATTCCATAACCTAGCGCTGGATTGCGTCATGGATTTTTTTCTCGTCTGCTGTCGTACATTAATTTTATATTCTCTGTCCACAAAATCCAGTCTACACTCAGTTTCTCAGCGATTCTCAGTTTGAGTATGTGCAATACCAGGCCGAAGTAACACCAGTGGAAGAGTGTGGGAACTGCTTTTCACGAGCAAGTTCCTGAGCCTGGCAGCAGTGGTAAGTATCATATCCATAATCCTTATCCATAGTCGCAATTATGATCCTGTCAAGCCTCTGTTGTCCATCTGAGAGCAGTTACCTAAGTCGCCTGCGTGTGTGACACCTGCAGTCGCTCTTCTATCGCTTCGGCTCATTTCCCTCGCACCCCGGTCACTGGCAGTGCGGTGCGGGTGCACTCTGGCTAGCGCTGGTTTCATCGAAAGCAAGCAGACTCGCGAGCGTTCCCGCTATACGAAACATTCCCCCATCGGACTGTGGTGAAATTTTGCTCCTTAGAATCATCCGTTTCTTTCCACAAAGGTGGGTTCAGAATACGATTCAATGGTGTTCTCCTGCCGATTCAGCCTAATTCATGTGAGCCTATTGCAAATGATGCAGGTGATCAGAAAGTGCAGCGGCGAGTAAGATAAAGGTGTATTTTATGAGCAGCTGCTTCGAAGAATTGCAATAGTGCTGCAGCTACAGTTCCTGTTGTCATCTCGGCTACACGGCTGCCTGTATAATCCTTGCTGTGGCATTTCTAAACTGGCCTGTGGCCGCACAACTGTGGTCAATTGCAGGCGTTGCTGTTTGATTACGAGAATGACCTGTAATAATTGGAGGCATGTCGTTTCTTCAGGGCTTGAGAAGAAGAATTCGCCGTCGAGCCTCTCCCGCAACTGGCGTGGAATCTCCTGCTACTTTCCAGTCGGTAGCTGAGTCACGCACTCCCTCAGTACCCGTTCCCAACACTGCTGGCGAAACGTTAACTGCCATTGACACGAGCCGAACCACAGCAAGGAGTACTACTTCAGATGCAGTTATTACTCAGTCTCCGGAGCAGACGGCAATCGCGAGGTCTGCTGCAGTAGCTATAGTAGAGAGGGAAGAACGGCGGTGGCATGTGAGAATTGAGCAGGTGCTTAAGTTAGACACCACGTTGCATCGTCTTTCGGTATTTCGCCGGCATAACTCCAGTACTTCTATCTAGAGGTTTTTCATTGCAGCCATTAAATAGGGGATTGGAGTTAACGTATACTTTAAAAATTTGCCTGTATTAACGGGAAAATACTTTCTGAATTTGTTCAGAATTTGAGGCAGATGATTCGCCTCCAGAGCTCTCGTTTGAGTGATTTTGAAGTTCCAGCTGACGCCCAAGAGTTATCCGAACAAAGCCCTCTTCCAGCATTCTCTACAAGGACAGCTGATGTAACTGCGGTGGAAAGATGTCACAGTGCAACTAGGAATCCCTCTTTGGATGACGCAACTACTGCCCAGTCCCGCACAGAGTCGATGAGAAATCTCTTTTCCGATGGTGCACCTACCACCCACGTCCAGTCAGACATGACGAGGACTCCCTCCTCATATAACGCAGCAGCTACTGAGTCTCTAAGCCAGACAGAGACGTCTGTAACCACCAGCTCAGCTGCAGCAGCCGCTACTGTTGAGGAAGAAGAACGAAGTGCACGCTCCGTTGTCTTTGGTACGCTGGGACGAAATACTCCGGATATGAAGGTGTGGGGAGGATCGCACTTTTTCTCGGCACACGTTGTACGGCCTGTTCACGGCGCAGTATTTACAGACGAACCTGGTATCTGCCTGACTGGTGATTGCCAAGGAGTAAGTTGGGTTATCATAGATCTTCTTCGGACTGACAGCTTCTTCTTCTTCTTCTTCTTCTTCTTCTTCTTCTTCTTCTTCTTCTTCTTCTTCTTCTTCTTTGTATCATATTTTACTACACTAGTATATATTATATAACACTCTGCAATTGCCCTCAAGCACAAATGAAACATACCGCTCGCAATTTCAAAAGACCCCATGAGCGACAATGCCCTCATCCGACTCTGTATATGCATAACGTGTCTTGTGCTTGTGGTCTGCAGGGCGTTCGTTTAATCAACTACAAGGAGAAAAGAGCCAAAATGCTAATTCAAACAGACCTTGGCAAACCGATCACCACAGTAAGCGGCCATCACGAAACTGAACGAATGTTTGAAGTCTATTTTGGAGCGCTAGTCGCAGTGTTGCTTGCTTATTAGGAAAACGGAAGACATTTTCAGGTAACGTCTTACAAATGCTCGTAATCTTCGCAGTTTTATGAAATGATAAGGTGAGCGCACTAAATAAACTCGTTGAATTCGTTGAGCTCAGCTGTAGTTCTGAATTCGAGAAATCATGAATTCGTTGATCAGCGCAGTTCAACGAGTTCATCGAGAACCAGCCGCATCGTCGATCTCGATGAACTATGTAAACATCGTGCAGTCGCTGGTACCGGTTATGCATGAGGCTAGTGCGCCAATTTTTCATAGCAACAAACCCACTGTTCCGCGGTCATGGCGAAAGGCATTCGATAAAAACGGCCCTAGTTCTGCAGATTTAGCTGAACTCGATGAACTGATCTCATCGAGTTCATATATTATCGAATACGCCCTGTAAGGTGTGTTTTCTTAGTTCACTGTTTGATAGAGAACAGAAATTGGGTCTTTCCGACACTGAGCAAAAGTGAATCTAACCTGTTTGCGATTTTAAGTGAGATGGGGTCATCAGGAAAGTTGGAGAAGTAGGAGAAATAGAGTAACTACAGGTTCACCGAGAAAATGCGGCTTCTCTGGTATAGAGAAGAGAAACCCGCCTACCATGTCATCAGGATAATATGCAAATTCTTGAGTACGCCTCCGCTGTCTGACATGGATTGCTACGCTAAAGGGACGTTCTCGCCTTCCCTCGCAAGCTACTGTCGCGAGAACTCTCCTAACTATGATGCTCATAGAGCACACCAAGAGAAGCTTAGATGCTCTACTTCGTGAACTGCGATTGCCTGCAGTCCTCCGGAGACGTGAAATAGACTCAACAGTTCTGTTTTATCATTTGTTGAAGAGCTGCCCTTCTCCTCTGTCTGTTTGCCTCTTCTCCCATGAACGTATTAAAACATCAAAAAGCCACTGCAATCCCTTTTTGCTACTATTATCCAGCGTTATTCACAGTCTTTCTTTTCTCGATCCTCTGTCCTATTAAATTCTCTTCCACAGTTAACTAAGAGACATTTGAGGGCAGCATTAGAAGATCACTGGCACGCACACAAACCTAACCCACACGCTATCGTCCTCACCATTATTAGATATTAACAACCGGCTAGTAAATGTAGAGTTGTGTCAATATGGAACACCTTGCCTGCAGAAAGTGCGTGGTTCTTCAACTCTTTCAGGCTTCAAGACTAAAGTTCTAGCGTTACTTAGTTCTGACTCTCATACAAACATGGAAAGGCGGATAAAGGAATACTATAAAAAATAGCTAGGGAGAGGTGGAGGGAGG
>JAOWAW010137931.1:0-11025 GCA_028565695.1 Nicola tetela
TTTAATTTTTCAGTTCTTTGAAATTCGACCTAGAATTTAAAATATTCCAATTCGTTGAAAAACTCAATGGCGATGCGTTAAGGTGACAAAAATGAGTGACATTGAATTGTACAATACAGCGAGAAGGAATTACTCTAATCATGGTTCAAAGTGGTTTGATATTGTTACACTGCAGAAACTGATTTTCTCATGACATGCATGCAAGGACACCAACTCATCAAGCCTTCACTCTCCATAATTCTTCCCAAAAATAGAAATTAGCAGCAGGGAATTGAAAATGAAAAATATAGAGTGGAAAAGTCGTCATGGTATTATTTGAAACAGGCGCAGAAGATACAAATGCATGTAAGAAAAAGTTGATACAAAAAGGAGTATAAAGGCGTGATCAGTTTAAAGCGGAGTGCAGAGTATTGGTCTGCTGGCAAGGTCAACCGGTCCGAGGTCTACGCGGCCTGGGTACGTGAGTATGATCTGTCTCATATTTCTCGATAGTGTGAAGTTTTGGAACAGATGGATGGCTCGTAAGCGTCGCGCAAGCGTGAATAATCTATGCACACCTTGCATGTTCTTTGCTTACATGCATGGACCAGTAAGGTTTAACTGGTGATTATTAGTGAGTGGTTCGCAATGCCAGTTTAGGGTGACCAATTCTCTTCAGCTTCATCTTCGACTTTAAATTAGCGCCCGAGGGTATCCAGATAATCTTGTACCACTTCGTTGGTGTGCATTTACAGGGCTGGCGCCTTTCTCTCATATAAATCCCGTTGTTCGATTTCTGAACTTCCCACCACATTCCTTGACCAAACCGTCCGACCAGCGAACTCGTTTCCTGCATTCTACTTTCACGTCACATTCACCAGTTGGTATGTCTTTCCCTTCACCGCGACCAATGCGAGGCTGTTTGAGGTTCTTTTCGAGGCAGCTGCGGTCTTGTTTAGTGCAATTGTCTACTAGGAACCCTTCGGAACAATGGGATACGTTTAAAGGTAAGGTTGTCCAGAGATTACTGCATCCATCGTGGTTGTCGCGCTTCT
Organism: Nicola tetela; assembly: GCA_028565695.1. Taxonomy (NCBI): domain Eukaryota; kingdom Metazoa; phylum Porifera; class Calcarea; order Clathrinida; family Clathrinidae; genus Nicola; species Nicola tetela. Next base: position 1,035 of record JAOWAW010137931.1, read on the forward strand.
CCCGATTTGGAGGAAGAGCTAGGGTTGAGCACTGAACAATGAGAGCATAAAATAATACAGTACAGTCATGCCAAGATCCTGATTTTGAATACGAAGTTACGATAGGATTGTTTACTAAATCAATAAATATCGAAACCAAACAATCAACAAGTGTCTTCCGATTTGCCAAATGTGCGACTTTGAAAAAGTTTAAAAATTCTGATATTGATTGCCTGGATGACACAACAACGTCTCATGTTTTACTGTTAACGCGAGCTGATCTGTCTGCTCTTGCACCGCGAAGAGCAACTGCGAATTAAATAAGGATCCCTGCCGAAAATACTTTTCGAGCGGTCTTACAGACCACTTGCTGAGCATTTTGGAGGAAACGAAGCCACGCCTTGAGTCATCGCAGGTCTTTGTCGCTTCGTTTTCTAAAAGGAATGTTTTCAGGAAGTCTCCCATTTTCCTTTCTTTTTGACTCTATCCAAGCATCCGTTCAAACTTCCTTCACTACATCTACTCTCATGCACGCAATACTTCGTGAACGAAGTTGGACACCACGTGCCATTTTTCATTTAAGTGCTCTCTTTATTTATCTTCCTTACCCTATCAATGTATCTGTCAGTCCGTCTGGATTCGTATTTGTAAGTCCACATGTTCAACGATTAATTACAATCTATCCTCCTCACTTTAAGTTTAGTCTATCAATCTCACGGCTACCTATCCTTTTTTTTCCTTCTTCTTGGTCTCTCCCTTTGAAAATAACTGTTTCTGGCTATTGCGGGGAGTAACGTTCTTTTTGATCACTCGCCGGTCAGATTGAGAGGTGCTGTGGAAGTCCTGCCAGAACAGCCCCCGCGGTGGCAATTTATTAGGATCAGGGGTTTGTGAAGGTATGAACAACCAAGAGTCCCAAAGACTCTTCCCATCAAGAAGCCGGGTTCACCCTACCACGCTAGCAATGCCAAGTTTGGCGGTAGAGAAATAACCTGTTGCGTAACTGCTTAGGGTCTTAGGGTGATCTCTTTCTTTTTGATATGAACGGGAGTAAATGAAAGAGCCGGAAGGAAATTAACTAACGGTAAGGCAAAAACCGAAAACCTTTCTGACATGTGAGGTCGGTGGTGGATTTGAATCCGGTACCCACAGAGGTCACAATCAGGCGCTTTAATGGGCCCGATAAATGTTACTCGTATCCTTTTCCGGACCCATTACGACCTACCGTTCCCTGGAAAGAGCCCCACAACTACACACATGGGCACTCAAACTGACGACGCAAAGGGCAAATGTAAAGTCCGCCAGAAGAGCAGGTAGAGTGAAAGAACTTGTAAGTTACCATTGTGAAGATTCCTGTTTGCAATTCCCTGGACGTCTCCGTAAATTGTGCAATAGCATACGTAGGAATTTGCACTACCTCGAACAATCTGAAACGGCTTGAACCGGAACATAAGACTCGATTGGCCCCAAAAGCACCAGCAGCTCAACGTAGCCATTGCAACTTTTCTTCGCCCTCAATGCGCACGTGCGTAGTTTTACCTCTTCTGCTCATCACGTCGGTAAACTGCAGAAGGGCGGGCCTAATTTGAGCTCGCGGCGGAGTTGAAGACTCGTACGCCAAGAAAAGGTCTTTCGGCAGGGAATGGATCGCCAAAAGAACCCCGGACTGGTGCTTTCTGGAAAGGCTTCACCACTCAGGGAACGGACACCTCTTTACAATACAAATTGGACAACAGAAATTGATTCCCAAGAAAATTACCGATTTGCCTCAATGTGCCCGTGTCTGATTGTTGGGCTATATAGTTGCTAAGTCACGGTGAACACTGAAGAAAGTGTCGCGGCAGATTACGCGGACGTGTCATTAACCCTATCCAGGCCAGTGGGGGCACATTGTGCACCCCCCTCTTATTAAATTCGGAATGTATTTCCTAAGCAAGTTCGAAATCAATGCTGGTACTCCCCTACTTTTCCCCATATGTATTTGCATCTACCCAAATCCTACCGACCGATTGCTTTACTACTAAGTGTATTAAACATTTTTGAAAGATTTGTTCATCGGCAGTTGCTACAACATTGTCTTGAGAATGAAATTATTCCGGACAGCCAGTTTGGCTTCTTACCGAAGAGATCTACTGTATGGCAACTTTTATCTGTCGTTGATGACTGGAGCAGTGCTCTTGACAGTAGTCAATGTGTTCACGCTTGTTTTTTTTCTTGACATTTCAAAGGCCTTGGACCGTGTTGCCCATCGCCTGCTTGTACTAAAGTTATCAAATGTTGGCATTACTGGAATTACTCTCCAGTGGTTTACGGACTATTTGAAAGATCATAGTATCACAACTGAAGTGGAAGGCCACCATTCCGAAATTCGTCCTGTCTCATCAGGTGTGCCGCAGGGTTCAGTCTTGGGCCCTCTACCGTTCATTATCTATTTTCGGGATCTTCCGGGCGCCGTATCGTCTACATGTGTTCTCTCTGCCGATGACACACTGACCTATGAAAAAGACTGTGTTGCACCCAAACACTACAAACTGACCACCGACATGCAAAAGCTCGACAACTGGGCCAGGGATTGGAATACCATGTTCAATGCATCGGAATCCACGCAGCTTAAAAATTATCGTCGTCAATGTGCTGCTCAACCTAATGGCCTAAAATTTAACTACTGTGAAATACCGCTTGGCACAAAAACAAAGCACCTTGGAGTCGTTGTCGATCAACACCTTCGCTGGACAGACCATGTCCAGAGTCTAGTACAGCGCACCCAATTCAAGCTCCACATTCTACGTTTGCTTGCCTACCGCTGTGGCTCTAGCGCATTAGTAGACAAGCTCTTCAAATCGCTACTTCGACCAACATTAGAGTATGCTGCCGTAGTTTAGGACTCGTGCACGAAAGCTGACAGTGATAGCCTCGAGCGGATACAACTTTCACTTGCTCGTAGTGCTACACGGAACAGAAAGCCACTTGCTGGAATGAGCAATTCATCCGTGCTTGAGCATTTAGCCTGGCCAACACTAGCTTGGCGTCGCCGTCGAGCAGAAGTATTCAATCTGTGGCAACTGTTTCATGGACATAGACCACCATCTTTATAGGAACGTCTTCCACAGTCCATGGCACAACGTTCAAATTGCTCTGTGCGCAATTCTCTGTCTCTTGCTTTTCCGCATTGCTCATCTTCTAGACGGCTGCAGTCTTTTCTTCCCTCTTTTATAGCTCTATGGAACTCTCGTTCAACGTCAGTCTCTTCCTGCACTGCCTCCTCCTTATTTCTCCGAAAACTTGACTCTTTCTTCGCTGCTGATTGGTTTTCTCTTGGCTTGCCAAAGTACTTACTAGGGTTTTTTTCCTCTCTCTCTCAGCTGTCAATTCTCACAAATTTTCTCCTAAGTAGAGCCTTTACATTAGTTCTAAGTAGTACTACGTGGTAGCCCTTGTCAAATCAATATCTAATAATAATAATAATAATAATGTATTTTCCCCTGAAAATGGCATTTCGACCGTCTGGTTACACTTCAGGTTGCCATGGCAACCAAGGAAATCTTGTTTAAGTAAATGTGTGTGAACTTCTGAATAAAGTTTCAGGAGGTTTGATGAGATTTCTGCATGTTCTCTCCCCAAACATACAAAAGTTGTTCAATGAAGCATAAAAGCGTCTAATTGTGAGTGCTTTTCAATGGTGAGACCTGTAAAACAAATTCCTTTCTTGGCACTATAGTTCTAATCATAAAGTGATTTCATCCACTTTAAATTGTCATACAACGTCACCATGGCAACAAGTTTTGCTCAAATGATGTCAGATCTTGATAAACTTTCAGAAAAGCTTAGGTTCTCTTCCTCATAATAGGCTAAACTTAATTTTCCATAGGAGGATACAATGTGCCCTCCCTGGACTTTGGAGCTCAAAAAAAGCCTGGCCTGGATAGTGTTAACTGCATAGAGTCGTAAACCAGAAGTTCCTTCTCATCATATCAGACACATCTCGCGCCAAATCCTAAGCAACCTGTAGAACGTGTGACGTCAATGCTGTCATCACTGATATCAAGACGATAATATTTTATTCGGCATTGACTCTTTAATTGCACCCTCGCCCTTTGTTATCTATATTAGTTGAAGTCCTCTCTTATTGGCATTAAGTTGCTATCGCTGAGAAATAAAGGAACTAGGAATAAGGAATGTGGAAACCGTTAACCATCTTTCTCGCTTGAGCAATTCCTACTCAGACGGTTACTCTGGTTAATCACTGGCCCTGAATATCTTCGAGACTTGAAACGCCCTTTGACAAAGATAGGACGGACGTTGTTAACCGTTGTATCATTGACACTAAAAGATTTCGCTTTAGAAGTGCATACGGGCTTTCTCCTGCTATTTGCGATCAATGTCGGGGGTGATATCCGTTCTTATTCCGCCCATTTTAGTCTTTCTTTTTTTTTTTTTTTATGTCTGTCGCCTAGCGGATGAGTCCCCGTGTAGTGCAGACTCGGCCTTGCGCCGTGCGCTGACGAGTTGCAGTGTCTTCTCACTTCTCGCGACCTCCTCCGCCCGAGACGTTAACTTTCATTCGCGTTGCTGGTGTTGCCCCAGCGGAGCTGAATCGCGACAAAGAATATCCCAATGTGGCGAAACGATTGACCGGCGTGCAGCGGGCGCCGGGTCATATTAGCTCGGACATATATGATAGCACATTCATCTGGCGGATAACGACCAGTAAAAGTAGTCAGTGGTCTTGCCCTTCGTCTGCACACAACCTAGCCTTTAAAAGTGACATAAATTAATCTACACAATAGCTGTGCTACCACTGCAATCCTTCATGACCCAGTCTCCTTAAATGTCCCCACTATATCCTCTCTTCACCTCGAATGTCACGCCCTCACTTTTGCCGCGCTCTCTCTTTCTGCAGACACTAGTTTCCGCTCAGCACTCTCTTACAAAATCTCTTCCTCATCATCTAAACTTTCTACTTTGTCAACCTGCAACCAAATTGTCTCACCCCTTCTCAGACAAACCCCTGACAACACCCAGACCCTGCTCTCTACCAACCCTTGGCAAATTAAAATGAAAATGAAACAGAAATTACATGAACGCCTTCTCACCTTTCTACCACAACAAAGTTCAACTCCTCCTAGTGCAAGGTGCCTTCCTAAACCTTCTTCACCTCGAACCGACTGACGCAACCTGGAAATCCTACATCTACTCTTTTTCAAAAGGTCTTATGTCCAGACTCCTATATCCTTCGATCCTCTATTGACTGTCTGCCCACTCTTGCCACACTCAAATTTAAACGCATACATAAACGCTCATCCTCTCGCTGCCCCCATTGCCAAAACGACCGAACCCTCCATTACATACTAAATCACTGCTCTCACTTCCTCAAACAAGGCCGTTACACCTGGCGACATAACTCTGTCCTTAAGCACCTCGTCCTCTCTCTCATCCCAGCATACCAAAAATCGGAACACCCCCTCATATTTTTGCTGATCTCCCTGACCACTTGTCCCCCTGTGGATCCACTATTCCCCTTGACATAATCCCAACTCCATAACGACCTGATCTTGTTCTTATCTTCCCAAACAAACACATCCTACTCGTCGAACTAACCATCCCTTTTGAAACTGACATCCAATCGACCTATACACACAAATCTGACCGCTACGCCCACCTCATTCGAATTCTAGACCTCAAGCAGGCTTTCTACCATCTAAAACTAATCATCCTCGAAATTGCCTCCCGTGGTTTCCTTTCCCACCCAAATTTCACTAACCTAACATCGATCCTCGATCCCATCTGAATCCCCTGTTCGTCCCAAACATGTCCGCAGTGATCTATCCCAAATCGCCACCCCTTGTTCCTATACAATCTTTTCCTCCAGCTCAGAGTCCACCTCCGGGAACACACCGCCTCCCTCCTGTCTCCTCTGTCCTCTTGATCTTCTTTAATTTTATTGGCGAGAAGGCCCGCTAGGGGAGGCGTCGTCTTTCTTCTTTTCATCCACGCAGGAGGACGTCTCCATCTCTTTGTACTTATGTCTTTTCTCCTTTTTATCTCATCTTGTAATACAGACCTGTCGAGTAACGAGTTGTTTGTAAATCCATGCACGTGGTATTATATTTTCCTCAGTTTTGATATGTACCCCCCCCCCCCCTCCCCCAATAGCCCTACATAACCTTGTATGTCTTATTTGCTTTTCCGCTGTGATAGACATAACCGACGTGGGTGCCTGGGACAATCTTTATGAAATATTCAATAAAGATTATCAAACGCATGACAAGATGGTAAGAGGCCCGTCCCGTTTGAGTCCCGTCCGAAGTTTACAATTTCCATTCGGCAGTCTTGATTCAGTTGCCAATGCTCTTCGCTAGCTTTCCGTGTAATATGCATACCCCCGATCAGGTGAAAAGCTGGGAAGCGCATGTTCTTGATCAACTGCCAGCTACTGAGTTTAATTTGGGCGTACTTTACGAAGTGTTTCCCTTTCACAGCTGATCATAAAGGATAATGTGAAGTCTACATCTCCTTTGTTTCCCACTGTCGGCCACTCAAGAGCGGCAGTGTCACCAGACATGGTACTAGACACGCGTAGTATGTGCTACTTTACTTGCACGTTACTGTAAAGTGCTCAGCGCTAGATGAGAGGATTCAATTCAGTTTTGGCCTGCAGCGATTTTCTTCGCGATTGAAATGGGTTCCGTTTGCACACTTGCAGCATACGTGTGTCCGGTGATACGTACTGCCGCTCTAGTTCAAGCGTAATCGAACGACGTACAGAAATTTAAAGTCAGGTGTCGCGTCCAGACTGGCTGGCGTCCTGGCAGCCGGATGTCGCCGTTGCGGGGAGAGCGAGGGACTGATATGGCGCTGTGGTCTGTTAAAACTTTGTTACTTCGCCGAATTCCTGTGTGTATCTTACGCCTCCAGGTTATTGCTTTGTGTGAATCGCTCATTAATCTTAGCTCGTGCATTGTCCATGCTGCCCCATTGCACAATTCACAGTGATTAGTAGCTTGTGAGGTGTGTGCAATCGGAGGAGTAGCGCCGGATCATGATGGACGTCGTCGCTATATCTTCAATCAAGACAGAGCTCTTTTCCGCACGTAAGATAGTATGTATACGTATACTGGTTTGTACAGAGAAATTATTGGCTCAAACCAATGTTAAACTTATAGCTTGAAAGTCCACGCAAAAGCGGACTGAAACACTGCCAGCGTGTTTTGCATCAAACTATAGTTCTCTCTGCACAGTGTTCTGCTGACGTAAACTCTTCTAGAGCCCTAGTGCGCGTACCGGTAACGGTCAGCGTACTAAAGCAATCCTGACATGGCTCTGCGTGTGCCCTTCTGACAGAGGGAAATGATTGAGGTAGGGTCAGTAACATCTCCTATTCGCTAATCGTAGGCGGTGCCACGTACGAGGAGTGACGAGGAGTGAAACTGAGATCAGCTGGCCCGAGAAGGCAGGCTGCGAATGAAACATGACCTCGACACTGAACACGTAAATCAAATCATAACGTCGTGATTCTCTACATGCTGTTGGAAAATCCGTCGGGCGCTCCTACGTTGTAGGGCTATAACTGGGGATGATTATTCGCTGACCAACTTGTAAAATCTTTGCCAGTTTAAGAGCAAGATCTTGGGAGCAGCACTATTACAGAGGCCAGCAAGGGGGGGGGGGGGGGGAGGGGGGCGATCATGCTGGGGTCCATAGATAAATAATTGTGGTGCCATAGATCAATACTTGCGGAAAGAATTACTGGAAGTGCACACAAGTTATCAGTTAAGCTTTGAGTGAACGCACCTCCATTCCGCAACTGTATGCCTCACTCATCATGCAGTAGACATCGACGTGATGTCGCATGCCGCTCGTGAACTTGCTAGTTCCGTACCGGAGCGAAGCAGGACTTTCTTCGCCATGGTACCGATGCGGCGTTTTGCCTTTCTCTCCCCATATTCTGCCTCTGTCATTATCGCATTCTATGCAATGCTGCAAGGGAGCATTTCCTACAGTGCACCATAACGGAGTGCAAGATTTGCTTGGCGGTCTTATGGCCCGGGGGAAGTTTTGATGTGACGCTGGAGCCGGCTGCAGCCTCTCTTAGGCAAAGTGTTTTCTTCTCGCCCTTCAACAATCGACAGCTAGGCGAGAGTTGAAATAGAAGGGTGTGCCTTCTTATGCGGCCGTTTCGAGGGGGCATTATTGACGTCCGTGTCTTCAACCACATTGCCAGTTCCAACCAGGGCCGCTTGGGTAGCATTTACCTTCGAAACAGGAAAAACGTTGAAAGTACGCCACGAGGATTCGTGAAATTGAGTACATATGGCTCCTTTGTACCCGTCGTTTTCTCGTGCGCAGGTAGTGTTGGGTCTGCAGGTACAACGGTCCTCAAGCGTCTAGTGGCAATGATCGCGGATAAGCGGGACTTTGTCTACAATGTGGTGATGGTCTCTCACCGGACAAGACTGTCCTTTACGCTGCTGCGTTCTTTGTGTATGTGCATCCATGACACAGTAATGACACTCATCTTAAGCTCCAGCACTTGAACCCAGGTTTTCATCGGTTGTGTTTAGAAGTACACATGGCCAACCACCAAAAGTGTATATTCGTAACTACAAGTGGCGTGCGCATGGAGCGGTCGCAGGCCACACGGTAATGCCCCGCAAAGTCCACATTGAAGCACTCGACGAAACTAAACCTACGTGCACGCAGCACGCAGCGCAGTGTAGGCATGCTGCAAATGTTGCAGCTTGGCGGCCCGGAACAAAATCCACCTGCATGCATTCAACTGTGTGAGTTATGTGGCCCTTTCCGTCAAATGTTCAGAGCTCACTGCAACAGCTGCAATCGAATCAGCGGTGGGCCCGGGACTCCCTATCGCTACTGATATCAAAGAAAAACAATTCCAAAAGTTCAGCGCTCCAATCGATAGGCAAACGACTCGAGGAGAGTAGGCCCGGCAGAGGTTAGGCTTACTTTGATTTTGCTATGGTATCCGATTATCCGGTGAGGCAAAGGAGCAAGCTTGACTAATGCCTAGGGCGGTACACAACGATTCAGGGAGAGTCGGCCACTGAGAGGCTGAGCTGACTTTGATTTTGCTACGCCGGTGAGGTAAAGGAGCAAGCTTGACTTGGGCGGACCACAGCCTGAGCTGGCGTCTAGAATTTGTTCCTCTTCCCCTTTTCTCACACGGTGTCGGAAAGGTTTTTCTCTGGCGATGTATTTAGAAAGGTAGACCTCGGTTCATGGCATACATCACAATCAGCTGCAGCTGCGTTGCATGATTCGGTTGAAGTATGTACACCTTCCTACTATACATTTTGATCGGGAAAGAAGACGCGATTAAGCGCGTGCTGCCTAGTAACGGTTGCAGCGTGACGGACACACAGATGCACAGACTCAGACACACACGCACACACGAATTAATCGTTTGTGGAGCCCCCCTCATCCCCTACGGGTCTGGCGACAGCGATAAAATATTTCAACATACTAAGCCATGACACCTATATTAAATGACAAGCGCTAACCCTAACGACTAACAACAATATTCGCACAAACTATTCTTTTGTGCACAAAGCCGGGGCGGTAATTAAAACAAATTCCCAACAAACGACGTTTGCTAGCATAACACAGGCCTCAGCGTATGAATATGAATGGCCCTCCAATACATCAGAGTGGAGCTGTGTGCTTTACATCAATGAGAACTATTATTTTTAATCACCAAGCTATTCCTGGCGGTGCTTTAGAATCATCCGTGCCTTCCGAATTTTTCTGTTTCATTGTGTTATTCTCCTTGTTTCTTTTTGGTAAGGATTTTCCTAACCTATTGCTAACCTGAGTCGGATCAATTAGGTAAGTTTTCCTTTAATTGCTTCCCTCTTTAGCAAGCATTACGTCATTTTACTTTGTCTTCGGCCTACACAATTTAATAAATCACTGTTAGGAGAAGAAGCAGAAGGAGAGGAAGAAAAAGAAGAAGAAGAAGAAGAAGAAGAAGAAGAAGAAGAAGAAGAAGAAGAAG
>JAOWAW010137964.1:0-21902 GCA_028565695.1 Nicola tetela
TTTTTGCAAATGAAAACAATGTTATTGCCCGCTTTGTCTGCAGTGGTGACAACATATTTGTTATGAAGATCATGCAAGGATTGTTGGACTTCTTTGTCAGAAAAAACTGATTTCGTAACCTGTGTGTGTGTGTGTGTGTGTGTGTGTGTGTGTGTGTGCGTGTGTGCGTGTGTACGTGTGTGTGTTATAGTGTTGTGTTGTGTGTATATACATGTATATATATATATATACATTTATTTATTTATTTAATAGCTAATACTACGCTTGATGTCTAGTCCGGTCCTAAAACCAAGGCCTTCGTCAGGCGCAAAAAAATATGTACCGATTCTGAGACTGTGTGAGAGTTGAAGTTCAAAGTTAAGGACATGCCCATGCACCTTGAAGATCGATTGCAGCAGTCCGGCGTGATGCACGTCCACAAGGCACACTGTACATTACAATTTCACACACCGTCAGTGGTGATGGTGATGTGCTCAAGTTAACGCCGGTAGATAAACTGGGTGTATAGGGCTGAAGAATCTTGTGCTCCCGGCCCCCTAGTAGCATAGGTGCGTGTAAATCTCGTCATACGAGATTTGTGCAGTGCGGTCCTCTTCAATTTCTTGTAGGTCATCATATTTTAACCCACGCGCCGTGTCCTGGTCCTTGCTGCAATTATTGATTAGACGTCATCAATTCATCACTCAGTTGCCTGAGCTCTAGATCTCAATGTCCTCAGCCTTCTGACTATTATTATGAACTATGCCAATGCTCGTGTGCCGGGCCTCTACTGCCTGCTGCGCGAACTTTGTACTCCGTCACACAGTATCGAGGCAGACAGATGTGCACGAGTGCAGGTAACTCGCTACGCTATCAGAGTGTGACCATACTATACTATGCGTTGTAAAACTCTTACAAGCCTATTGAAAGTTCTTCTCAGAGTCAACTTCGAGGTCACAGTTCGCGTTTGCGCTCACGCTAAACCCTTTGCCTGTTCATCCGCTAGACGACTATACAGCGCTCAGCGAGCCAATAGTCCCAGCTCTCCCAGTGCCGCTGTAGCCGAAGCCGGCCATCGTTAGGCGTTTTTACCGACACGTAGACCTGGTCTACGTTCGGTCGGAAAGCGTAATGCAGCCAATATTGCTGACACTACTGTATCATGACTGGTATTCGATAGCGTTCAACTCATGCCTGCTGAAGGCGCGACCCGGATCGAAACTCACTGCTCAAAGGGAGTTATTGAGCTTCCCTCCTCTGCGTCGAATCTCGATTTGCCTGATCAATGGAGCGGAGCTAAGCAGCAGACCAGGTGACAGAAATAAAAAACCTTGCACCTATAGTGCATCACGGGTCTAGCTACACCACTTGTATGAAATCTGCACAATGAAAGGCGAGCGGGACTCAGCGAAGTTAAAGGCCTCCTGACATTCTGCTTATCTGTCAGACTCGCACACAGTCGTGGGAGGCCAAGGGCGAGGGATGGCTTTCAAAATCGGGGTTTTTCTACGGCTCTTTTGTTCCACGCACAAGGTTGGTTATGCAGTCCGCCAATGCCCATAACGGAGCAGCTTTGCAGGCCGGACTGCACTACTGATCACATGGACCAGTAGTACAGTTCAGTACTCTCGGTGACAGCGTGCAAGCGTGCAGCGGTTATAGAAATGTAGAATGCCGGCATGCAAGTGGAATCTCCCTCTTTACATGTTCATGATTTTGACAGGGCAAACCGCGGAAGTCTACTAGTAGATCTACTGTAATTTTTTTCCTACTGTATCAATCCTGGCTAGGTATACGTCATCTATGCTACATGTACATGATAATGAGTTTACGCGGCTGCTAGGGACCGCCTATAGCTTATACGAACGCCGTTGATCACGTGCGATTGACTCTCTTGTCAGTCTTTTTAATGCTGACGTCCAGAACGGCAGAGTTGCCGCAGCCGCACATGCTCCTTCCTTCTTCCTCATTTTCCGGGTGCTCACACGACCATCGCTCGTAGCCAGCAATGCGCACTGAAGGGCATACCCACTCTATCAGGAAATTGGAAACGCTTCTGCGGGGACATAAAGTGTTCTTATTCCGTCCTCTCATTCCGGGTTTACAATGCTGAAAGTCACGTGAGTGTCTGCGGGTGCGTGCCCTGTACTGTAAGCAGCTGCGGCGATGCCGTCCGGTTACGCAGGAAAAGGGCATGCACATAGCTTTAGCCTCCTGCAAGTGGCGCACGCATGACAAAATATCTTCGAAAAAGGGAGCAGAAGTCATCGAAACTTTAAGCTTTTCAGCTAATAGGGTAACCTTTGACAGACGTTTCAGCGCACCTCATTTTGCGACAGACGCTAGTAGGGAGAAGGTTGTCTTTCGCCGTGCGCGTTATAACAAAACTATAGAAATGCCGGATTAGTTGCTCTCCGTTAGACTTCAGAGCCGATGTTACGTCACGCGACCCTCTGCTTGCATTCAGGCTCGCTCGCGAGAGGAGCCTAAATTCCCTTGGCTGTGGAGTCTACATATCGCCAGATATGGAAGTACGGCTATCATAAAGTACCCTCGGCCCCGTGGCTACGCACAGTCAGAGGATGTCAACGCTCTCCTTTAGCTAGGGCGCGCGACCGACGTACAGATCGACATCGTCGCCAATCTCGGCGGCATTGAATTTACGATCAAACCCACCAACTATTCGGGCTTACTGCCGTCGTCACGTAGCTCAAGATCGAAAACCATTGAGGAGAGCGGACTGCCTAGCTTGAGCACTCCCTCGATGGGGGAAACCATGGATACTTCGGAAGGTAAGAAGACACGCTCGTGCAAGAGCGAAGGTTTGATTCAGTCTGATAAAATCGGCAGGAATTGCTTGCTTTACTCGAGTCTCCCGAGGTAGACTCTACACGTAAGCGCTATGATGTGCGATGATTTTACCCATCACTGTTCTAAGTGTTCCTGCGCTGTCCAAAGGTCGTGTTTTTGTTTCGAAATTCGCTGGACACCTCTGACCCGTCTATACCGGTATCATCGCACGAGACCTTCGAATGTCTGCGCTTAGCTAGAGTGCTGTTGCGCTAACAGTGAAGAGAGGATCGACTACTAGCTGCGAAATTTAAACATCGATTATATTATGTAATTAGTAATTATTATTATCTTCAATCTGAGGGAGAGCTATAAGGTCGATTTCAAGCTAGAGGTTGAGCGTCCCCATCTGGCCTGGTGATGGAAGCGTTTCCTCGAAATTTTATCTGTTACTTTGTGTGCACGTACAGCATCGCTTGTAAGGCCCCGCGCATGCTCAGTATATAAAAAGCTTATTGTCGCGATCGAGTTGCCAGTAGCAAAGTTTCTAAGAAACTTGGCAAAGGTATACGTCAGCACGCACGAAACGATGCGCATATGCATGTATATGGGTTTGTCAGCCTGACCATGACGCAATATGTGCGATATTCACAATGTCACACGTATCGCTGAGTAATGCCAGGAAATTCAAGTTTCGAAATCATGAGATGATGCTATAATTTTCAGTCCACTCACAGCGAGAAAAATAGTTGCTGCTAACGCCAACGATTTTTTGAGATGTTTTCACTCACCGGCCTGGATGGTGGGAATAATTGACAGAGAGGAGAACTGGAAGTAACGACCATGATCGGCTGCTGCGGTAATCATTGTGCAGTCACTAAATGCTTCTGTTCTGTTGAAACCTACCAATGCATCGAAACGTCCCTGACAATTGATTCGTAATCCGGGTTTGTGTTGATTGAACCATTTGCATTGAACTGAATGCAAATCTTCAAGTTCAGCAGACCTCTGACTTTTTACCTAATTCCCGGGTCCCCAGATCCTCAGGAAAAAAATGGAAATTAAAAATTAATTATTGTGCATTTTTTGCGTCTGAATCACACGGAAGCGGCATGGGCCGGTTTCTCAATTTCACAAAAGTAGAGGTTTCACATCTCTGATCCACTCTTTGCTCCCCACACACTGATTTACACAGAAAAATAGCTCAATAATTTCATGAATAAGTTTACAATTAGTAGTAAAGGGGCAGGTGACACGGCCGGGAACCTGGCAGCTGAAAATTGCTCAGTTATCTCTGACACCCGCAAGCAATGACTTGAAATTATCAGTGACTTACAGTAAACCAAGGCTGGGGGAGCTTGAAGTTGGCATATAGAGCTCCTTGGTACAGTTAGACTGAGAAATAACCCTCAGTCACAGATCTAGACAGTCTGTTTCAAAAAATTGACCCTGGTCCTCTTCGGCAACACATAGAAAATCAACCTAAGCCAGATGTCTTTATTTTTGAAACAGTAAAGGTAAAGCAAAAATACTATCTTTTACGTGCATGAGCCAGTGGCACATTTTGTTAATTGAGTTTTGCATGGCCTTATGTAATTGCCTGGCACCATAGACATGGCCCTACCAAAGTAAGTGAAGTCCCTGCAATTATCGAGTTTAAGACTCTGCATGGGTGGCATGGATGGCAGTGAAAAGCCTCCATGCAGCCTTAGCCAGAAAGTGAGCACTCAAGCGGATTTGAACCCAGCACACCAACAAAATCATGAAGGACAAAAGTTTAAAATGCATGGCCTAGTAGTAAGATATAATCATGTCATCCAGAGGACAGTAGTCTAGTCAACAAAGCATGTGAATGAACAAAATTCACAGTCTTACTTTCAATCTTATTTTATTGTTGGTCTTTTTTTAACTCTACTTGGCCTCAAAGGGTCTAAAATTCATTAATCAAGGTTGAAAAACACTCAGTGCCATGCTACTTAATTAATTTAATCAAGTTCACAGCCACTGCATCGCACAAAAACTGACCATTCTCAAATTCTTGATGCCTTTCAGAAAATGAACTACCAAATAATGTCCAAGTGGCAAAATGGCTCTGTGATTTGTCACAAAATGGAACCCGTCGTAGAAACGGTCATCAGCCAAGACGTATTGCAGTAAGCAAGCCACCTCCTTCCAGTCAGCAACAGTCACAGCAAGACAAAAGCATTCCACAAAAACAGACTCAACGACAGGCCAGTCGTAAGTGGAAAATCCACCTCCAAACACCTAAGGCATTTGGGATTTACTACCAAGACACTGACACATCACAGAAAGATGCAGCACAGTCTGACATTTCGAGCACAATGCATTCTTCCTCAGGAAAGTACTCGCATGAGCAATCAGGTGACAAGGCAGGGTTAAATTTGACATGTTCCAAGGTTGGCCTAGCTGAGGGACAGGCTGACATTCCTTCAGTGATGCTGAGCAATGATGATGTAACCACTGATTGTGATACAAGAAAGACAACGCCTGTAGACAAAGTTGTGGAGTTAACATCCTCAAGAACATCTCCTCACCATCCACAAGATGGCCATTCTAGAATAAGTCCACTGGAAAAAGGTATAGCATCCCCTGCTGCTGTTCACCTGGCAGCCACCAATCCCGATGATCAAAACATAGTCAATGTGGCTGGTGCTCCCACCCAGCATGGCTGGAGTCCCAGCACAAATGACAGTGGTATTGATGTGAGTCGTGGAGCAGCAGATAGTGTCTGGGATGACCAGCTGCACGCCAGCCAACCTGTCCTGAAAAGTCCTATTCAGCCAGCTGTGCCTATTCAGTTGTCACCAGCCTGCTCACCTCATGCTCAACCAACTTCTGACATTGATGTAAGTTGCAAGCGTGCAACACAAACTGCCAAAGACAAGATAGAGAGTACAACAGCCAGCCAACAAACGGGCAGATCCAATGTCAATACTGACTTAGGAGAAGGCTCCATGTCGGCCACCTTAAATTCAGCAAGAAGTGAAGACTCATCTAACAGAACCAGTGACAACTTCATAAGTGGTCAGCGTACAATATTTAGCAAGCCTTTTCACTCTGTAGACCATTTCATTCAGCACATCAGGGGATCTGGAGGGAGTGGTACATCAATCACCAGGACAACGGATCAAGTGACATCCTCAAAATCAAGGGAACTGACTACTGCTACTTCATCAAGCAGCAGTGCGGCTACCGTTTCTGGCAGTGGGGTTGTGAGAGCCTTTTCTGCATCCTTGGTGCACAGCCGTGGATTTACAGGACGTGTTTCTCGCTGTGCACGATTGACATCTACTAGGGGTGCAATACAAAGGCCAAACTCAGTAAGAACTCATGGTCATCCAAGCAGTGTCCAGTATGGCATGATAATCAGGCAATACCCATTCCTCAATCAACAACACTCACGCTTCCGACATGCATTGAGACCTCCAATGTCACAAGAACGGCACGACCATAGCAGACAGATGACGGATGCTCAACTCAGAATGCACTCTATGCAAGCAGGCCACCTTGGTCGGCATTTTATGTCACCATGCCACCCTCAGCCTCCCATAGCCAGTCGACGGGCACATGTGCTGCCACCACGACACTGCCCAAATGAAATGTTCAACCATCCTGCCATCAACCATCCAAAGCTTTTACGGCATCGGTCTGCAAGAACTAGCCAGTCTTCACCAACTTTACCATCTAACTCTACCAGCACAATATCAAAAAAGTCCATAACCGCAACTTCACCAGAGCCTATGCTTTGTCACCCTGCATCAGCTTTGGCAACTTTTGATGCACCTCTTGAAAGTTGCAGTGTTCAAGATGATGCAGAGAGCAACCAACAAATGTCAGTTGAAATGTGTGACATTGACAAATGTTCTGAGCGAGCTGGTGGTCTTGAAATTGAATCAGACAGCAATGCAACAGCGGGAGGTAAGTTGTCAGAAGTTTCAGTTTCCAAGCTTCTTAGGAACTTGTGATGATATGATGAAATCGATCATAGCTAATGTGGCACTCAAAGATGTACGCATCTATGAGCTTAGTACACACAGATATTCCAGCTTGGGGCCAACTTTCTATGAGGATTCCGAGGCCGTCTCTAAGTCACCGTACTGTAGCCTTTTTCAGCTCTATTAGGCTTCTGTGTTGCAACAAATGGTGACCATGACAACACTAAGCTAAACTGTGTGATCACTACCAGAATACTGGTAACTGAATTTATTCTTTAGGATTTGTTTGATAGTGGTGAGGAATCTTTTTTTTTTTTACTTCAGATTCTACAGCTAGAAGTGATTGCAGTGGAGACAGCCATGTTGGCAGTGTTCCTTCATCTCCAGGGCCACCACCAGCGCTCATTCCCGATCTTACTAAGCCAAACACTGAGGCAATGGCGAATGATTGCTAAGAAGGCAGCTAGAGTTTCCATTGACACCATTAATACTCCATTGTCTTGACAGCAGAGAGAAATCATTGTTGATCATGATGTTGAAACTTTCTTAGTAATCCAGCAAGTTTAACTGCACTGAGACTCCGCTCTCATTAAATACTAAATCTAAATCGTTCTCAGATTTAATTATCTTGTATGGCAGTTGTTGAGAGCTTTCACAATCAAAGACACCGACATACCAAAGCTAAAAAACACCAGATGCAGTTATCTCACTCTGAGACGTTCTTTGTCACTTCAATTCTTTATATTACTCACAGGAAGAATTTAGCTGTGGCAGCTCTTGATGTACGATAAGTCGACCGTTTGTATATTCTGTCATTTGGAGATTGCTTTTCGAGTCAAGCTCTTGTTCATGTAATCAAAGAGTTCCTTGTGACATCACTTCTTCCCAAGGAGAAACAGCCTGTTGCTCACTTTGCTTTAATTTATTCAGAGCACATGTCTTGCAACTAAGTCAGTAATGCAGCTTTCCTGTAGGCCAACATGACATGCGTTGTCATGGTATATGATAGTGTCCAAGTCTTGAATTTATAAGTGGTTGACGGCATGCAGGAGCAACACCACTCTATCGCCAGATATAGGGACTTTGAAAAGTACATGGTCCAAAGCTTTTTGTCATTAATTATTGTAAAACCAGCTCCAATCTAGCTCTCTCTTTCTCTTCTCTTTCTCTCTCTCTCTCTCTCTCTCTCTCTCTCTCTCTCTGTCTCTCTTTCTCTCTCTCTGTCTCTCTCAACACACACTGACACACCCAGGATGTCCCCGGTCCCCGGAAGAGCAAGCACTAATATGGTTCCGCGGTGGGAGGGGGGGGGGGGGGGTCGCCAATATGAAATTGGTAGGTAGAATTTGACTAGAAATCCTACCCCGGTCCGCATGTAAAGTAAGCTACAATGAGCTTTATATGTAGACTCCATGAGGTCTGCATAGGGGCATGCGTATGACTGAGCCACGCAGGAAAATTTTTCAGTAACCCGAATTGCAGTATTATGCTATATTTTGACGTGATGTTCATCTTCACTCCCAGTCAAATTACACTAACCGGCGGTAAGCTAGGAAATGGCAACGTATTGAAGTTCACGAAATGATTTTGTGTTTAACATGGTCGAACTGCATTATACTATCGGTGGTACAGTGCGAGGCCTGGTATTTGGCCCCGCCGGCCGACAGGCATGCAATACACACTTAGCCCGAGACTACGACCCACGCAACAGCGCATAATGCTCACCGAAGTTTCACTCTGAGAATTTGTGGAAGTTTCGATTCAGGGCCATTTTCAGGCCTGCTGAAGTACTATCCGTTTTTGGTAAAGCTCAAGCATGCAAAAAGAGTTGCAGCGCCCCTGAAGGCACGACTGAACAATTGCATGGCCATTTTCCTGTATGGCGGCTTTTCATCCTGTACTGGCGTTGGCAAGACTCACTTTTGATAACTAAGCTGGCTATACGTTGGCAAGATCATCTCTGTGGAACGTCAAGCGGTAACCATGAGCCATGAAAATTCAAGTGCGAAAGCTCAACCCCCCTAGGCCAGGCAAGGCCAGGCCCGGGTCAGAGGATCGAGTCGAGCAGGTTGACATCGGCATGTTTTTATCTGCCGTCAGGCTTGTAATGCGCTTTGCTCGGATGATCGCCCATGTAATCTGTAGATCGAGATATTTGTATATCAGTGATGGTAGATTGAAGTCGGACAAACAAGCAAAGATCGACCATGCATTTTCCTGACTATTTTGACCGAACAGGGAAGTGTACGCCCCCTTCTTCAGTGCCCTCTGAATCCAGCAATGCAACTGCCCCTGCGTAGGGCCGTCACCAAACTCATAACGAAAACCTGCCTGGCCGGGAAACTTCCCTTACGATGTACCAGTAGTATATTATTAAAGAGGCCAGTTCTGAAATTGAGCGGTGCGGAGTTGCAGTAATAAAACAACTCTTTAGTTGTACTTCAGACACGATTTTAACCATATAGTTTATCACGACTCAGCTGAGGTTCCGGGCCTTTTGCCAGATTCTTCGTCGCGAAGAGATTTATCTGCAGCTTCTCTGCTGTCAAATATACAGAATTTGGAAAGTTCTCGTCATGGTCCAACATGTCGTGATGATCACTGATTACCCGCCTAAACTCACTCGCGTTTACACGTATCCGGATAAATGCGAAAACGTTTTTCTGATGGTAGATTTCCGGATGTTTAGCTGGCGTTTACACGTATACGGTGAAACTGGCCCGAGCGTTTACACGGCACGGTCATATCCGGATAAGCGCACGTACATCGGAACGCCTGGGTGCGCTCAAACAAGGCAACGCGATGGCGAGAAAAATTAAAGAAAAAACATCTGACCAAAGTACTCGAGGGTGCACGTGAACGATCGAAGCTCGAAGCAAAAGTAGATTCCTTTTCCTTCCGGCCTCTGGTAATCATCTTCAGGTCAGAGCTAGAGTTGTGGAACTTTAAGTGCTTCAGTATCGATATTGGCCATGTCCAGCGACAGGGCAAGTTCCTCGGAAGCAAACCAAGAAAGGACAAAGAAACTCTGTTATTGCTTTGCAAACTCTCTGTACGATTATGCTAACCGTTGGTCGAGACAGCCCAAAACTGAAGCATTGGCTGTTTTACGGAGGCGGCCTTCGTCTCTCAAGTAGTACAGGTCACTGCAACTTGGGTTTCCACGTCTACTGGATTTCGCATGATTGTGGCCTCCCGTTTGATGAACGGTCTGAGTTCCTCGCAAAGCTTCTCAAAGTTACATCTCCTCATTCTGAAATTTTCCTTGTACTCCTCTTCTATGAAGATCCTATTCCTAATGTTGTCCCACCAGGCAGAATTTCGTCCAGGCCCAATCCAATAACGTCGTCGCATTTTCTTCCTCTGCGAACACTTTTTCTTCAGACGGAGGATGTCCTGAATGCTAGATGACATCATGTACGACTCGGCTATTTCTAGAGGAAGACGGCCTCGATCATCAACGACATCACTATGAAAGTGTTCCATTGCGCCACAAGTAAGCTAGACAAAGGCGTAAGTAAGACAAGGACACAAGTTTGTTGCACAGGATCCATTCCCAAACGGTTCACGGCGACCTGCAAGGCTGCAACTGATGAAGAGGAAGGCCGAAACTACCAGGGCAAGGAGTTCGCTTGGATTCGGAGGTCCGCCCGAGTCTAGACAACAAGCCCTATGCCATTTTTTCCAACGGTCAAGACATATTATTATCCGGATAGTGCGTTTACACGGTAAAAAGATCCGGGTATCTGATATCCGTCTCGAACTTCTCCACTTTGGAAAACGTTTTTCAGAACTACGGATAATGTCTCCGTTTTTGTTGCGCGCGAGCGTTTTCGTGTAAACGGAAGGCCTATCCGTAGCGAAAAATATCCGGATATCCAGGATATCCGGATAAGTGTAAACGCGGTCACAGTGTGACAGTGTAGTGCAAGCTGGCTCATTGGTTTGATAACCAAATCTACAGTGAATATTAAAAATCTACTTGTACACTTGAAAGTTTCTGCACCTAAGAGCGTAATAGCTCTGAACTTCTGATAATGATGTTCGCAAAGCGAAGGCTCTTTGTCAGTATATTCATGTGCATCGCCGAACTGCCATCAACTACATTGGCCAAGTAATGCAGAGGACTCAAAACTTTTAAGTCAGTATACCCAACAAGCCACTTGAAGCACAACAAACGTGCAACGTATCGAACGCAAGAATCAGTCGATCCCTCCTTTTCGATTCGCGTACCAACGCCGCTTCTCTTCTGTGATTCTCTCCTGTTCTGGACATCGATAGAGCGGGTACAGTATAGGTCTATTTGGAGCTACAGCGGCAGCTGACTGCAGTTCTGCATACGTGAATATGTATACGGTTTGACAATTGTCTTAGTCACCTCTCATTATATAACGTAATCTGCTAAGACGTATATCGGCTGTTACGAACACCTAGGCTGATCTACTTGGGCAAATGAGACCCGATACTTAGTAACGTAAATATTGATTTCGGAAGACCGTTCTTGCCGGGAGACTCATAAACTAATCAGTCTCTCTTTTTTTACTGCCTGCAGTGCACATGCAACGACTCGAACCTGCGGCGACGCAGCGCCTAGCCGAATGAAAATCAGGGTCTTAACCGCTCGACCAACCCGCCAGTTCACTAAAACTGGCTTCATGGCGCGCTTTGTGACTTTCGGATCGTGTCGCTTCAGGTTCGAGTCCGCTGTTTACTGCAGCCGGTAAAAAAAAGAGATAAAACAATTTAGTAACTAATTATCGATCGTTAGCAACCGTGTGTCGACGGAATGTATTCAGCACATCTAACACGAAATTTTACGGCTTTAATAAATATCGGATAAGATAATATATATTTTACGTCTTAGTGGGCCAAGAAGTGAACATTAAAAAAATTACATTCAGGTTGTAGCTATTACACACATACATATATGTAATATCGGCTATAACGTGATTTTCTCCTGGTTCTCTCGTTAACATCTTAATCGGGAGTCGATCAGAGTTGACCTGCATATGAAAATATGCTATATGCATGAGCAGTCCGTAGAATCGGCGTAGATCTACTGGTTAGGCGGTCCACGTTAATTGGCCTGGAGCAGAGCTCCTTGAGCCTCCAAATTCGGCTCCACTTACGGCTCGTTTGAAAAAATTATGCTCACTTTGTGCTCAAAAAGAGCTCCTAAAAACTCCAAATTCTGCTTTGCTGTCAGCTCGTTTCCACAATTAATTATGCTAACTTAGCACAACTATGCAAAACTTTGATTGTGCTAAAAATTATGCAAAATTATGAAATGAGTGCGGTTTTCGCACGCTGAACTAGGAACCAATGCGAAAATTTTCAATATTTCGTCGCCTCTGTGCTAAAGTCTTTAATAAATAACATGTAAAAATTATTCAGCAACAACAAAAAATCATAACCAATCATTTCCTCATTCACTTTACTCCGGCTGGAAGCGCACTGCGGGCTCGAACTTGCGGCGACCAAGCGCCTAGCCGAAACGAAAATCACACTTGAACTGGAGGATTGGTCGAGCGGTTAAGATCGTGTGATTTTCCGTTCGGCTGGGCGCTTGGTCGCCGCAAGCTCGAGCCCGCTGTGCTCTCCCAGCCGGAGTAAAGTGAATGAGAAAATTAATGGTTATGATTCTCCCGGCGTGAATGGTCTTTCCTGAAAAAAATTATGTTTGGAAACTTCTAGCATTCCCCGAGTGATCTCTGTACTGGCTTCTTTGTGTTGTTGTTCGGCTTACAGTTACAGGTAATACCATGGAATAAGCCTGCATTCTGTTCGTATTCACAAGTTCAACTTCCATTCGGCTCTGTTCGTGCGATCCTGCCCAATGCCTTCTACATGACATTGCATATTCGGCCCAAACAACGTTCTGAAAGTTCTGCTGTAGACGCAGTGTAGATGCGTTAAACTGGTACACCAATGCACTTTTGGAGTCGGTTGGGTGTTTTGCCGGGGCTTCCCCGATCGGTCAGTTGCCATGACAGCGAGAAAATGGCGATAGGATCGATCAGGAACGATCAGCTGATCACAGCGCATGGAAGAAACTCACAGCGGTCAGATCCCTTGCTACTCTTCTGACTGTCATTCTGGTACATGTAATTTTGGTGTGCGTGGTCTCCGCTGGGAGAAGAGAGCATTCTTCATTGTGTAAACTAATGTTGCCGTGAACATGCCTTGCCAAGGAGTAATGGCCAGATAGCTAGTAGTTACAACTTGCAACTCAGTGATTTATAGGAGTCGATGGCTAAAACGGGTCCGTTGTTTGTGATTGGCTGCCTAACTCTTCACTTGTTTGGTCTCTTCCTCTTTGATGCTGGCATGTTCCCAGTGAAAAAAACCTCAGGTAAATTTTCTTCGGACAGCTCAATACCTTCAGAACCCGGCTTGGAGGGGAATGCGTCGGTGAGTCCACAACCTCTCTTCGGACGCTTAGTAGTGGTTTTGGTTGATGGCATCCGCGAGGACTTTGTGTGGAATCGCCGACGGCCTCGAATGCCGTTTGTACGACGGCTTTTAGACGAAGGCAAGGCATTCGGAACTGTTTCCCTTGCTCAGGTGCCGACTGTGACTCTACCTCGAATAAAGGCTTTACTCACCGGCAGCGTCCCAACATTCAGCGATGTTCTGTTCAATTTTGAGCAGACTCCCGCTCTTCAACAAGATAACCTTCTTGGTCAGTTGCGGAGGCAAGAGAAACATGTAGTAGCTTATGGGGATGGCGTGTGGGGATCGCTTTTTCCGCCCTTTTCGTCCACATTCCTACGCTCCGGCTGGGTGACATCGTTTTTCGTGAGCGATTACGAGTTTGTCGATCGTAACGTGACCGAGTTCGCCCGAGCGGAGTTAAATCGTAACGACTGGGACGTGCTCATCCTTCATTATCTCGGTCTGGATCACATCGGCCATTTTGCTGGCCCCTTCAGCTCTCTTGTGTCGCCAAAGCTGTTGGAAATGGACAGCATTGTGGAGCGCGTCTTCGACGTAATGGCTCACTCGGATAGGAAGGAGAATCGCCCTCTTCCAAGCCTCCTTGTTGTTTTAGGAGACCATGGAACAGCTGATTTTGGAAGCCATGGCGGAGCGTCGAGAGCTGAAGTACAAACTCCCGTGCTGTTTATGAGCCCTGCTTTCAAGAAAGAGTTGTTGGCAGAGCACCCAACAGTGGCACAAGTCGATGTCACACCAACCTTGTCAGCATTGCTTGGCTTGCCAATTCCCTGTGACAATATGGGGAGAGTGATCAAGCCACTGTTTGACTGGATTTCAAAGGAGGTCGGTTGGAGCTGGCGACGTCGCTTGCACGTCTTCCTGCACAACGCTCACCAGCTAGATACCGCACTAAGCCGAAGCAGCTACCGCTCTAGCCGTCTAGAACATTTCCGAACGCTGCTAGATGGAGCCAAATCATTGCACCGCAGCTGGCTGGCAGATTGGCTGCAAGCAGAAGAATCAACGACAGAAGCAAGCACCACTGTGGATTTGCAAAAGCGAGCAGCAGCTGTAGCTGATGCCTATGACACTGTGCTGGAGGAAGGAAGTTCATTGTTGGTAGCATCAGCCACTTATTATGACGAACACACCATGTATGCAGGCCTTACCCTGCTTCTCAGCTCACTGTTGAGCCTGGTCAGTTTTTCTTGTGCCAGGCTGTTGGCTTGCACATCAGGGATTTTTCTTCTGTCCTGCCTGCTTCTAGCCTTATTCACTCATGTGGCTGTCTGCTCAGGGCTTCTTCTTCAGCCATCGTCGTGGCTTTGCACGTCTGGCGCATCATCGCTAGTTTTTTCTGTTTTATTTGTAGTGGGAGCTTCTCTCCCAGTTCTTCTTGTCTCAGCTGTGTTCAAAGAAGTGGTGCTGTCGCATGGCTTCACAACTGCTCTAAGGTGCTGGTTTGATGCTGCTAAAATTTCATCTGCTCTCGATCGACTGCTTGTCGGAGGCTTTCTTGTCTACTTGTCAAGTTTGGCTGCCAGCAGTCTTGTTGAAGAAGAACACCAAACATGGTACTTTTTGACGACAAATCTCCATGTCCTTCTGTTGGTGACGTGCTGTAGACGATCCTGCACCAGCATTGGGAAGAATCGCCTTTCTGGATCAGGACAGAGGTTTTCTAGCATGCAATCACGGTTTGGATTTTTCAGCGACCACGCTGCTTGCCTGGTGGCATTAGCTACTGACCGTCTTGTTCGTTTCTGGAATCAAACGGGAAATAAGTGGATTGAGCGACCAGATATTGGAGACTGGTTTGCCAGTGATGAGCATACTGTGGCTCGCAGTTTTCTTCTTCTGGCCTCGCTGCTGTTGTTGTCTACGCTTCTCTCAGTGAGGGAAGAAGCTAGGTGGAGGTGGACAGTTCTTTGGCTGGGATTTCTGTTTGTGTTTTTATATCGAGCTGCATCAGGAGGTGTCTCGTTTGCTGGTTGGAAATTTGCTCTGTTATCTAGTGATGCAGTGGCTGAAGCACAGGTTGTCTATGGGTGTGTGCTGGTTTTGGTTTGCGGAGCTGTTATTCGATGGCAAAAGACAAAGCTATATTCTGGACTGCAATCATGCTGGCTTCTTTACGATTCTTACATATTACTTTTCTCTCTTTTGCTACGATCGCACAGCCTGCCTGTGGCCGTCAATCTGTGCCTTCAGCAGCTGTTTTTTCACGTCTTTGTGTGGCCAAGCATGAAACCCTGGCAAGTTGCAGTGACTGCTTTCTGGATGGGTCTTGCTGATTTCTACCACCAGGGCAATTCCAACGCGCTATCCACACTAGATCTGACAGCGGGCTATGTTGGTATGCGAGATTACAATCCAGCTGTCGTCTTTGTCCTATTAACTCTTGCAACATGGGCTGGTCCGTTGACATGGTTACTGGTTGCCTACTGCCACATTAGTAACCATGATGATAGAGCGATGCTGCAGTTTTTGCAGGCAGCTGGTATCTTGCAGCTGGCTGCTGTGTTGGTGTGCTCAGCAGTTGCCATGGTAATGCGAGACCATTTGTTTGTCTGGACAGTGTTCTCTCCAAAGCAGTTGTATGTCACATTCCAGTCGCTCCATGTCGTCCCTCTTCTTATTGCCATGGCAACCACACTGATTTTCTCTCATGGACAATTAAAACATCGATCAGAATAAAAAATCTCAAATCAGTCACTTTCAATTCTTAATCATGTTATATCCAACTAATTTATTCTTGTCATTTATATACCAATAAGTAATTGAAAGAAATATTTTCCTGACATAAAACTTTGCACAAGAATGGTTTATTGGCACAATGAAGGTCACAAAATGTACTTCTACTTCCAATATTGATTCCATCAATGGATATACCATGTTTAATTGGGCTATGCAGTGACTTTTTATACACTGCTGGTACTGTAAAAACCTGAAACAAATACATACTTGTATTTGGATATTGGCATGATTACTGCAGTGTAACCCTGGAATTTTTCGTAACGGAATATATTTCATAAGCAAGGGCCTCCGGCCTTTTGTAAACGGTTCAATTTCATAAGCCAACAATTGAGCCAAATTATTAAGTGCGTGCATGTGACCTCACTCAATACAGGTAGAAAATTTAGTAACCTATTTAATTTAGTAAATTTTCAAATTTTACAAACTTTACAAAATTAAATCATATGCAAAAATTTCCAGAGTTACAGTAATCGGCTTACCCTGATCAACAATGAAAGACTGTCTCTTAAAAGCATGAAGGCAAATCTGATAAAGCATGTAAGTGATGATGGGGAAAGTTTGGCTGTCCTGTGATTTTTTTCACCCGAACTTCAAGTAAACAAGTCATATTCAATGTTTTTAGTATGAAATACCTCAAGTGGGCACCTGTTTTTCTTTTGGGGCAGAACTTAATTTAAGGCTTTTACGGTATTTTTTTAATGAATTGCTGGTCCTATTGGGCTGCCCAGCGTGTTGCATGATGAATTGCTGGTCCTATTGGGCTGCCCAGCGTGTTGCATGATGAATTGCTGGTCCTATTGGACTGCCCAGCGTGTTGCATGATGAATTGCTGGTAGGAATTTCTCAGTGTCTTGTGTCCCTCTTATTCGCCTGCTGAGCTACATCTGCAACTTTGTTTCAACTGACTGAATTACACACTGTGACGGTTGTGAAAAAGCCACCGGAGTGCATGATCGAAATACCGACTATGCTCTACACTAGTTCCAACTACACAGATTGGCTCTGGGCTACAGTTTGATGTGCAGTTGTCCCTCGTTAGTACGTAATCAGGCTATAGGGATGTGTCGAAGATTGCCTTCTAAAGGGGTTTATGTTCTACAAGAGGTTATGTTACAAATGCAGTACATTACTAAATGAACTGTTATGGGACTTGGTACTTTGTATATACTAATGAGTTTATGTTTTAGGTTTATGCATTAGCGTGGTGCACACTATGGAGGTAGGACTGTACTACCAACAGAAGGGAATGATGTGGGTATATCGAGCAAGAAACTATAGCTGGCGGACAAAAGAACTTATGCTGACCATGCTGTATTTTTGGAAAATGTCGGTATTCATTCAATTTCAGTATAACTCTACGATACCTAAATAAATGTACACCTAAATGAGCGATACACACGTCTACACAGCACCTGTAGCATAGTCCCCCAAACTCACAAACAACTACCCAAAGCCTGTCAGGTGAAGTTTCCCCGAAAATTTAATCCACCAAAATTTTCAGAAATTACAGCATTGATATTGAAACATACATACAAGGTTATCAAAGGACACAATTCCCAACTGAAACAAATCAATGGTACGTTCAAAATTCCCCTTCAATCTGGCAAAAAATGTTTGAAATCCAACTGAAAAACACTAGCTCAAACAGCAATGGCAACAGACCCTGCTGTAATTTTTCAATGTACTGTTTACAAAGGAAGCATCTTCAACAAGAAATCACATTACAGTACAATAACTGCCTAAAAAATTATGTTACTAATTAAAAATAATGTGATTGGTACTTGTGCCCAGAACGTGAACACATGAGCTCATATATGTACAAAGAAATTGAAAGTAGAGATTTAGTTTCATACATTTTTTGCCACAGAAACCACATTATTTTTTTGGCATGATACCTCAAAAAAATTTGTCCAGGAGTTTGTCCTTGGTCTACAGCAGTGAGAGAATAAGTACATGTGGAACAAACACTTCAATGAAAACTTTTCTGGTAATGAAAGTCGGTCATAGCTACAAGCAGATTTTCCAGAAGACAGTAGTGGTCAAGAAACTGATGGAAATGGCTTACTCTGCAAAAAGAAGAAACAATGAAGAAGAAGATAAAATGGTCACCTTTTGACAATTGGCCTTTTTATGAAAAAAAAATCACAGAAAACCTCCCAGCAACAGAAAATTGGAAATTACCTCCTGCTTAGTTTTAGCAGAAGGTGCAACAGCTCTCTTGCAGGAACATCAACAAAAAACATCAACCTGGAACTGAAGGTGAAATATGTGCTCCTAGACCAACATGAAAGAGAAGTAGCAGGTTTGAATTTTGTTCTAAATATTGTCACCAACTTCCAACAGTTTCTTCACACAGAACACCACTCCAGCATATGCATAGAAATACAATACAATGAAGACAAAAAAGGTTCATCAATGAAGAAATCTCTGGGAAGGGCAGGCTTTGTGATGAGGTCACCAACGGAATAATAAAATCACCTCACCTTCGTCCTCTTCAGGTGCATCTTCAAAAACAACTAGAGCTGTCTTTTCATCAGCATAACCGTCTACTACAGCATTCACTTCTTTGATAATGCCGTCACGTGGTGCTCGCAACTCAAACTAGTTAGAGAAGTGGCAAGAGGCATTGCACAAACAGAAGAAAAGCAAAGTCATTACTTATCACAATCACAGCGCCCATCAGTTTGTTTGTGTCCTTGCCATCTTTATCTTGCTCTTCCTTCTCTTCCCCTCCTCTCCCACCCTCTCCCTTCTCCCTTTGCCTATGTCTAGAATACAAACAAAACACCTCAACAGACTAAGACTTCCTAAACACAAAGGAGGTGCTGAATAGTCAAAGACCACAGCAAATTGACTTAGGCTGATCTCCGCGTATGTCTTACTTATACTCGAATACAATATGCCAACAAGAATAACAGTCAGATAAATCTCACCAATCAAAACAATTTTACCTTCATTTTCATTGCTTCGACCACAACCAGCACTTCATCCCTGGCAACTGTGTCACCTGCTTTGCACATCACCTAAATGAAGCAGACAACAACAACACAGAAAAAGAAGTTGAACAAAGCAATGGCTCTAAAACAATGGGAAATGCTCACCTACAGATTCTAGCAGACATGTACAGATCAGTACATGTGTACCACCATACATAAGGACAGCGTCAACAATGGTGACTGTTTCTCTTCAGTTACCTTTTTAACTGTACTGGTCATTGGCGGGCAAAGAACGTTGCCAACTTCAAGGAGGGCATCTCGGCTTGCTTTGAAGTTTGGTGTGTGAACATCAACAGCTAATGAACCGTCCTGCACAAAATAAAGAGCAAAATACTTAATCTAAGACAGAAATATTCCAGGCATGAAGAAAACTGCTTATCGACTATGATTTTTTGCTTCCTTCTTTTCTTGCTCTCTTTATTTGGCAGACAAATGATGACCTAGGTGAGTGAGGATACTTCATATACAACCTACCACAGAAGAAGCTGTTGGGTTGTCAGAGGTAGCTAGATGGGAGAGAGAGAGAGAGAGAGAGAGAGAGAGAGAGAGAGTGTGTGTGTGTGTGTGTGTGTGTGTGTGTGTGTGTGTGTGTGTGTGTGTGTGTGTGTGTGTGTGTCTAGTGTCAACACCAGCAAGCCCAATCATAACATTGTTACACCCTCATGTGAAATCAATATTTTCATCACTCAGCACACCTTCTCCAGGACAAACACAACTCTACATCAGCCCTATAACCTACAAAGAAGTGACAAGTGAGTACTTGTTTTTGACATCAGCCTGCGCTGATGCCAAGATACTTACTGGTGTAAAGATGTGCAGCTGGTCCTCATGTTTGACAACAGTTACAGACCCTTGAGCACCATCTATTGTGCAATTAAGATGCCAGCCACGTTCGTTGCCTTCCTGGCGTGTTAGCTGGCCATTGACCTGTACTGTCTCAATTGACTACAATCAAGAAAGAGAAAACAGTGGTGTCACTAGAAAAGTTTATGAGAAAGCAAAAAAAGATGTGGAAAGCAACAAAAAACAAAAAGAATAGAAACTAAATTTGTAGTGAAGCTCCACTGCAGAAGATCTATCCTGGTGAATACATCTATTGCAATGGTGTTTGGTGTTCAGTCTCAAAACCCCACAATCATACTTGGTAATACAGCACACAGCGGGAAATAATTTACAAAGTGCTATTGCACTGATGAACTTGCACACATGCGTAATACATGATAAAAAGATAGTGCCCACTGACACAGGCTTACATTCAAAACAGGTACCCGTACTGGAAACCCCGCTAACTGCAATGATGTGCGCTTTATATGCATACACAGGGCTTGCATAGGGCGGTATGGACCAATGAAATCCATCCTTCTTTATTATTCACATGTAATTAACAGCTAGTAAGCTAACAATGGCAGCCATGTACCATGAGTGCATAGATCTACATGAATACCCACAAGGGATAATACATTTAATACTGAATTGGCTATGTATGCAGCAAGTGACCAAACCACCTCCATGTCTTTGAGTACATGACAATGGCCATTTTCACTGATAATATACACAATTGCTACAACACACTAATGTGTTGACATTAATTCTAGCAGTGTCCTCGATCACCACTGTACAATCACATAAGGGAATCAGTCTAGAATCACAGCAAACAACCTCAGCAGGGTAGTATGTTTATTCTTGATAGCAATGCAACCATGGCAATAGGAAAATAATAGTCAATTGCTGTCCTACCTCTGGTATGACAGGAGATACAGCCTTCTTTCCTTTGCCTTTCTTTCCCTTCGACCGGGGAAGGCGTGCAATCTCCAAATCAAAGCCACTGCCTGCAGGAGCAGCCTGCACTCTGATCACTGAAAAACAAT
This sequence comes from Nicola tetela, assembly GCA_028565695.1. NCBI lineage: Eukaryota > Metazoa > Porifera > Calcarea > Clathrinida > Clathrinidae > Nicola > Nicola tetela. The sequence goes on from JAOWAW010137964.1 coordinate 20,785, forward strand.
GGAATACGAAAAAGCTCAACCTTCATTTGCTGCCTGCACACCACAGACTAGAAAAAATATTCAACAAGATGTTACATTCAGAATAGGAAAATCTGAAAATAACTAAGCAATCAATTGATGACAAAAGTGAACACTTGTGGACAGAAGAGACGCAAGCTGCACCTGTTAGGTTTATTTTTCAAAGGCGATCTGACAGCAGACATTATGTAAAACCATACGCTGCTCTCAAGAACATTTGTAAAAGCAAATAAGATGTTCTCCCTATCTCTAGCAAAGACACCATCATCACACAAAAGCTAAGCATAGGACTACACCACAGCCGGGAGCATAGACATGGTGTCCACCAGGATCACTACAAATACTTAATGTGGCTCAACCCAGTTGTGGTATCACACTGGCAAAGCCTGTACATAAACTTAGATGCCCTGTAGGTTCTACCATAGTGACATCAAAACTGGGTCGGGCCACCTTAACCATGGCAACTCATCCAGGAACTTAAAGCACCGTACTAAGCCCAAGTAATGTGCGAAACAATAACAGAAAATTTACCAGCTGAGATCATGATCAGCATCCACAATGAGCAAAATGATGTGGCAGAATGACAGGTAGCAGTCGTCATGACAATGAAAACAATGGCCACAAAGAAAAAAAGCAGTTTGAGTGTTGGAAAGACACATGGATTAAGAGAACAAGTATTTTTGTGATGTTACCAACATGCAAACAAACATATAACTTTGTAAAGCACAACAAACATTTCAACAAGCAAAACAGGTGGAACAAAGTGGTTAACTGGAGATGTAGGAGAGACTCACACTTGTCTTGGTCAACGAGTGTTACTTTTCGTGATGAAGTGATATTCACACGAGAAGCAGTGTTGGCTCGGAATGGTGAGAAAGGATCTACAGAAAGAATAATAGTTTCTTTTCATCAGCCACTTGTTGGCAGGCCTTCCATGGGAATGTCAAGGAGTTCAAGCCTAGTGTGCGTGTGTGTGTGTGTGTGTGTCAATTCAAAAAGAAAGGTGTAAGCAACAGAGCACAACTCACACGCAAAAAGACAAGAAGCGAAATGAAAATTACAACAGCAGCAATTGGCCCGTTCATCAGTTGATCACTGCC